>JBBMFX010556726.1:0-16290 GCA_037832545.1 Rhabdalestes septentrionalis
TCTCTCTCTCTCTTTCTCTCTCTCTCTCTCTCTCTTTCTCTCTCTCTTTCTCTCTCTCTCTCTCTCTCTCTCTCTCTTTCTCTCTCTCTCTCTCTCTCTCTCTCTCTCTCTCCCTCTCTCCCTCTGTTTTAATGGTGTAGGTTTGAAAGCTCTGACATACGTGGTTCAGCATGATGCCAACCTCGCTCTACAGCACCAGATGACTATTATTGAATGTTTGGACCACTCTGATCTCATCATTAAGAGGGAGGTGAGGAGTACCAATCTGCTTACCATACGATTTAGGGTTTTAAAGATCACTTGAATAAAACATTTGTATTAAGTTTTGGGTTTGTATCTTGCTCTTGCGCTCAGACTCTCGAGCTGCTGTTCAGGATCACTAATGCTCAGAATGTCACTGTTATTGTGGAGAAAATGTTGGGGTTCCTGCGACTCTGTAATGATGACTACACTATTATTGATCTTGTCGGGAAAGTGGCAGAGCTGGCTGAAAAATATCCTTTTATTGTTTTCCTTCTGTTTGAAAATTACATTTTGCTTGATCTTGCTTCTACTTGTGTGTGTTTTTTTTGTTGTTGTTTTTTTATCAGTTTGTTAAATTCCTATAAAAGCCTTGTACGTATGCCCCAGACAATGACTGGTTTATTCAGACCATGAATACAGTTTTCTCTCTTGGTGGTGACCTCATGCAGCCAGACATTCCCAACAACTTCCTCAGATTGCTTTCAGAGGGTAAGACTAAATTATATGACCTTTTATTTTTAAAATGATCTCTGAAAAAGGATGTGATTTAGTTTGTGTAACTTTACATGTCAGGCTCAGATAGTGAGGAGGAAGACAGACAGCTGAAACTGTACGCAGTGGACTCATATATGGCCTTGTTAAAGGGTGACTGCTCACATCTGCCCCAGTGCTTTTTACAGGTCATCAGCTGGGTGAGTATATAGACCACACAAACACATGTCGGTTTTATCTTAGATATATCTAAGCTTATATATGTAAGCAACGTGCAACAAGCAAAAGTAACTGCATTTTTGCTTCAAATATTATGTATTAATCTGGGCATGGAACTGTGGGTCCATCAACTGTGCAGTAATGAACAGGAATATCATGCACTACTTACTTGGCGTTTTTCTGACTCTGAATCACTGATGTGCATGTTACATATTCCATTTCAAAGCATTAGATGTAACCATATTCTCTCTCTATTTCCTTAGGTGCTGGGAGAGTACTCCTGCTTGAAGGAGGATGTGGAGCAGCAGGAGGTCGTCAGGCTGTTGAAAAAGCTGCTAGTGCAGAAAGGAGTGAGCTCAGAAACCAAGAGCTGGGTGCTTTCTGGCCTTATCAAGTTGTGTAAAGGCCCAGGTTGTGGGGAGCTGGCGCTGGAGCTGGCTGAGAGCCTGTCCTCCTCTCTGGACACGGTGCTCCGGCAACAGGCCCAGGAACTGTGCCTGCTCAGCCAGGACTCACAGCTCCACGCTCGAGTATTGCCTCGTGCAGCCCCCTGGGACAGTCTGGAGGTAAAGAAGGGGATTGTATCAATTTCATGCACATCCTATTCAACAGAGATGAAGAGAAACATACAACATGTTTATTCACATTGAACATGATTATATATTGCAGCACATTGGTAATTGTTTTTTTTTTTTTTTAAACAGGTGGACTCCTCTCTGTCTTTCCTGGACAGTTTTGTATCTGAGGCTTTAGCTGCAGGAGCAGCTCCATATAAATCACCCCACCAGAGGCAGGAGGAGCTGAGTCAGCAGAGAGGTACTACCATGGGATTTTATGACTGCACGGATTGCCTTAATGGACACTTTATTTTATACACGGGTTAAATATATCATCATATATATCTGTGGTGTTGCTACAAATGCTGTATGGCCAAAAATATGTAGACCACCTTTCCACAACATTTTGGGGTGTGTCAGTAAAAAAGCATTTGAGAGAAAATGCACCAATGTTTAGAGATTTGTTTCAGAGTTCCACACCAAACCTTTCAAACAATCTTCTTATGGACATCACTTCATGTACACAGCCTCTGACATGCTGGCAAGTGTTCCCCAAACTGTTGACATCAACTTTTATTAAATTTCTTTTTTTGCTGTAGCATTAAAATCACATTTCACTCGAGCTAAGGGGCTGAGTGCAGAAAAAAAACCAATATACATTTTTCTCTCCTTCAGCAAATTGTTTACTGTTGGCACTATGCATTACTTTAGGCATCCACCAAACCCAGATTATCCCATAAAGCTGCCAGTTTGTGACACGGGATCGATCACATCAGAGAATATTCCAGCTGCTCTGTAGCCCTGTGGTAATGTGATTTATGCTGCTCCAGGATGCATAGAATTGCACATTGTGATCTTAGGCTTATGTGCTGCTGTTTGACCATAGAAACCCAGTTCAGAGAACACATGCACAGGTCTTGTGTGGAAGATGATTGGGATTTTAATAACCTCAGAGTTTGTCTATTATGTAATTTTCCTCTTGTTTTGCTGTGCAGATAATGTGTAGGTAGGCCTATCACGATAAATAATAAATCAATTAATTGCACGATAATTAAAATGAGGTCGATAATTTTCCGGCCGCGATACTTTTCATTTGCATGTGTGTTTGCTTTCCTCCTGTTTTTCCTCTAACAAAAACTCTAACAACAGACTTTCACTGCGGTGCATTGGTCTCTACCGCCCCCTCTCTTTTCCTTAGGGTAATGACGCATGAACTCTCCTGTCATTAGGCTCTCCTAGCCTAATTGCTGGCTCTCGTGCCACAACGGAAAACGCTAATGTTAGTTGAGAATGGGAGATGGAATTGGTGTCAAAGCCGAACATGACAGCTTCAGTGTGGGAGCACCTTGGATTTAAACCGAATGGACATGGTGAACTACTGTGCTAGCCAGTGTGCTGCATTTGTACTAAAACAGTAGCAATAGCAGGGGTGAAGATACTGAAAGTAAGACCCGCGGGACATGTGGGTCTTTTTAATCTGGCCCAACAATGACCGGTGTCTCATCTCAGTCCGTTAAATTGTGGTGCGGGGCCGGGCGGGACCGGGCACGCAGTAGGAAGTTACTCAAATTAGTTACGAATTTAAGCTGTGAATACCACTTACACCACTGCGTACGGCCTGTTCTCTCAGCTCCCACACGGCTCTTAGTTTATTATCATCTGTAGAATCATATTTTAGCCAAACTTGGCTAATATAAATGCTTTTTTGTGTTGATAAGCCCTTAGATTGTATAACAGTTTTAAAATATAAAAATATTTGGATTTTATATATATATTTTTGGCTGTTTTGCTTTCATATTATAATGTTTGTGATTGACACAATCCAGGTGCCACACTGAGTGTTTCCTGCCATGTCGTTCTTTAACAAATCTGAATCTAAATTAAAAAAATACTTTTATAGGATTATTTTACATTTACATAAATACTTACACTTCTTATTATCAATAGCAGCTTTTCAAGATCATAATTTACTGATTTTTACAATGGGAGCAAATTAGTTTTGCACAGAATTAAGTTCAGATTCAGATGAATCATGTGGCCCCCTGTGGAAATGTATTGCCCAGCCCAGGGCAAGAGAAAGTTTAGCACAGCTGGACACATTGCTACTCCTGAGAGATCCTGACTTAAGCCACACAAAGTCAAGGTATGCTGACTGTCTTACAATGTCTTCCCCTCCCAGTGTTACGTGTTCTTTAGAAGTCAAGGTTTATGGATCTTTGAAAGGCTGCATTTGCATTATTGTGTCATTATCATTACATCAGTTGAAAATGGACACAACGACAATATTATCATTTATCGCAACAATTTCTGGGACAATTTATTGTCCAGCAAATTTGTTATCATTACAGGCCTATGTCTAGGCATCAGATACTGTGGACACATTAAAAAAATGAATCCTTACTGAGTGCTTTTTTTTGGAGGGAAACAAAATCTGCATGTTTAGACAGCCCTGCCACAAAGCCATCTAGCCAAGCCTTTACAGTGGGCCAGGTAACCTGCTGCTCCAGACTGTTCCTTACTACTGACAGTGCCCCTGTGTGGAGATTGCACATGCTGTGTGTGAACAATTGTTCACCTGTGTCAGCAAAAGGCTGCACCTCTTTGTAGCTGAATTACTCTAGGCTTTTAAAAAGCTATAAATGTCTTCAAGTGTTACATCTGGGAACTGAATGTGAGATAATACTGTATGTAATGCTTCTTTCTCTCTGGCTCTCGTTAGCGCTGAGTCTGGAGCCCTATGGACTGTCTCTGCCGGTGAGTCTGTCATCCTGCTCTCTTACAGAGAGACAGTCTCCCACTCTCCTCTCCACGAGCTCTGGTCTCTCCGGCAACAGCACCGATCCGTCCCTTAAAATAGGGTGAGTATATATCAGCAGAGGCTGAATTCAGCATATATTAATACTCCAGACTTGATGGACTCAATTGCTTCCATTCAGACGTCCCAAACATGAGTTGAGCCCGGAATGGGTTCAGATTGCACATTCAGGTCCTCACAGCCCGCCTCCCCCTTTTAGTAAGTTATCTGCTTACATTTTTCTTTTAATATACCGCTCCAGAAACAAATAAGCCACCCATACAATTAATTTTTAAATCAGCTTCTCCATTAATGTAACAATGATTCTATGCCTTTGTCTGTTTAATTCCCACGCAAGCACCTCATTCTGCTTTATGAGGAACTGATCAGTGATCACCTGAATCTCATTTAAGGAGGAGGAATATAAAAACATTATTCTAGTTCTGGAAAAACATTCTCTTATTGTGATGTTTTGTCATTTCCTTTAGAATGATGCTTTAAAGAAGAATATTTTTATTCAACAATTAGGATAGATGTTGTCAGCAGTTCTTAAAACCTAAGACAAAGCTCTTCAGCTCAACATGTGCACCTATAAAAGATAAAACCTGAGAAACTGGCCATTTTTGCTGCGGCTTCTTATTTTTTTCTGAAACTGTATGTTACTTAAAGATTTTCAATATAGATTAAAACAATGTGGCTTGTCACACAGTTTTTGCTGATGTCCACATTGCCCATGCTTCTGAGAAAAGGGCTGGCCAGGAAATAAAATAATGTGTACAATTGTTCTGTGTTCTATGTAACAAGTTTTGTGTAAAGGATACCTCTAGGATTACAGGTAACGACTTACCTCTTGCTAGAGGCTGACAGCACTGCGTGGAGTGATAAAAATGTCTGGCATATCCAGATTTAGCATTTGAAATATGGATTGAAAACAGTACTTAAGAAATACAATTTTACAGTTAAATTTAATCCTAATTATTATATTTTTTATTTTGCATTGTTAATAATATAAATATTTAATCATTATTACCGGTGCTAAGATGTTTTTCAACTTTCTTGACCTCGGGTCAAAGCCTGGTGTGGTTTGGTTTGGGATTGGTTCAGAATCAAAGCTCTCAGCCTGTATTTGGTTTTGAACCAAAATAGCATCTATATTTGTGGTTGTGATGGAAGTGGTGTGTGTCTGCAGTGCAAGCTCACTCATGCTGGATGGTGTAAAGAGAGTTTGGGGGAAGGATGGCTACCTGCCTCATAAAGAAACTTCAGCAGCCCCGACTCCAGTAGAGGACCACAGTGATGTAGTTCAGTCCCCTCAACAGCAGGGGGCAGCAGAAACCTCGCAGCCACAGCCTGAGCCAGAGCCTGCACAGCCGGACCAGGAGAAGCAGCAGCTGGCTTCTTCATTGTTTGTTGGCCTGGGCTCTCAGAACTCTACACCTTTGGTGAGTTTATATACATAGAAATTGTATGTGACAAGTCTGTAGTCAATTTCTGTGTCTCTGTAGAGCTTCGTGCTTGTGAATGAAATGGACAAAAATACTCTAAGGCACTAAAAAAACACGTATGTCTTTTCAAAAGTGCATCAATACAGACCAGAGAGTAACACACCAGAGAAGCGGGTGTTAGGGTTTACCAACAGTGATTTTCTGTTCATGGAATTCCTTTTCTAGTTCAAAACTTTGTTGTTAGTATGTGTTCTTTAAAAAGTGGTATATTTGTCAGTAAAAAAAGAGTTTGGGATATTTTTAGCAAGTGGAATTTCTGTTTATCAGCAATAGTAATAAAAGAGCCTCAGTTTATAATCATTCTTAAAGGCTGTGGTTAATAATTCTTAAAGGTTTGCATCTGTCTTTCTCTGTCAGTTGGGGAAAACTGAGGCTGTAGCTCCACGATTCAGAAGAAGGGCTCGTCAACACGAGTCAGCATCATCGTCAAGCGAAATTTCCTCTGACTCCTCCCACTCCTCACGCAGCACGGCAGACAGCTTTTTGTATGGTGGCCTGCTGGAAGAGGAGCCAGCTACGCCCATACCAAGCTCATACCACAACCACACCATAAATCCCACCACAGCCAGTGGAAACCAGGACGCTAGACACCACGGACAGACAGTTAGTGGTGTGGGTGAAAAAGAGTGTAGCATCCGTGTCAGTGCAAAACAGGACAAACACGTTAAATCTTCTCAAATGTTAGGAAGTGATATGGTTATAGTGAGACCCAACAAATTGTCAGAAGAAGCCATAGTGTTGCCTCAAAACTGCAGCAAATCAGCTCTGTCTGCTGTCCCGAGTGGTTCTGACTCTGAGGTTCTACAGTTACCCTCTGAACTGCAGCAGCTGCCTCGCTCTGACATCGCGAGCTTGATCTCAGACCCCCACCTGTCTGTCTCCTGCTGCCGTGTCTTTAAAGAAGATGCTCTAATACTCCTGCTCCTCCTCTCCAACCCTACAGAGGCGGCACTCCGAGATGTTGCAGTCGAGCTCAGTTGTGAGGAGCTGCAGGTGAGCTACGAGAGGGATTGTGTTACATTGGTGTCACACATTACACAAAACATTTCAACACATGGTTTACTCTGTAAAACCTCATCAGTGATAGCATATAAATTATAGCACTATCAGTATAATCATTATTACTGAATAAATTATGTAATGATAATTTTACATAATGTGTAGCATCTTGTAGAATCACAGCTCAGGTTTTAAGAACATCTAAGTAATAGCTGTAGTCTCTGCTTTTTACAGGTACATTGGTTTGGTAAGATTTTTTTGATGGGTAGAATAGTGGTTTGCTCCAAACAAACCATTACTAAGAAATTAATTACATTTTTCTCCAACTTTTTTGATGCTTAGACAACAAGTCTAAGAGGAAACGTCATGGAGAGTCTGGATGGCAGGAGTTCCTCAGTGTGTCGCTACACTTTGCTGATGGAAAGACCTCACACTCAGGTGGCCTTCACTGGAATAGTCTCCTTCCAAACACAGCCTGGACACACACACACCCTGCCATTCTCTGGCAAGCTTTCCACAGCAGACTTTATCAGGTATTGACTGTATTCTCCAGAATCATGTCTAATATTTTCTGAAAGTCTGATTTTATTTACAGTGTGATTGAAAATTGGGCATTTAATCTGAGTGTTGTGTGTTTATCACTTGCCTTAACAATTACATTCATGTTTTAAAAATGTCATGTTAATATTTGTGAAGTAAAGAGATGGGGTGTGTGTTTAAATGTGCTTGATGTCTACTTTTTTCCCACAGGCCCCTGGTGCTAAGCACAGAGGAGTACGGGAAACTGTGGTTGTCTATCTCTAATGATGTAAAGCAGGATCTGAAACTCCTGACAGAAGCTGGAGATCCTCTCAGAGCCACTCTTAACGCTCTGAAAGAGAGCCTCCAGCTACATATAGTAGACATTATTGGTAAGAACAGTTGCACTCCATCCTAACGTAACTAGGATTTATAGTGTAATATTCTCACTTGCCCTGCAAGTATCAATATGTACCATTCATATAAAAATCTGCCAGATACTATTGTGTGTTACTTATGGAAGTAAATTTATTTAATGCCATGTGGCGTTTGAATTGCTTCAATATTTTAAGATGAATGGATTAATATTAACTATATAAAGAATTATTAGGAATGCCATCACCTTAGTGCAGTTAAATGACTCATATCTATAGTCATGGGTTCATTTCCCAAGGCTGCTAAGCACCTTTGAGGTTTCCTTGATTTCCCCTGGGTGCTGTGTTCCTGGCTGCCCCCTGCTTCACTTGGTGAATGGGCTAAATACAGAGAAAATGACCTTCATTCTTGTTTCCTTTTATTGAACGTATGGAGTAGGAACTGTTACATACTCCATCAAACTATTATATTTTTTTTAAGCAGGAGAAATGTGATTTGGGCCTTTGAATAATGTTTGAATAATGTTTTTTCGTTTCTCTTACAAAGTAAACATTACAGAAATATGAGATGTTATCGCAATGATTGTTTATTTAATTGAAGATATTGGATCCATTTTTCAATTTTTGCTGAACCAGTCTCCTCTGCATGCAGGGTCGGAGGGTATCGTGGCCTGTCGTCTGCTCCATGGCGCCCCCTGCCTTATGCACTGTCGTGTTCATGCTGCCTCTCTGGCTGTATGGCTGCGTTCTTCTCTGCCTTCTCTGCCAGACTGCCTCCTCTACCACTGCCAGAGAGTGCTGCAGGAGCCCTGAGCCTCTGATGGATTATTCATCTGCTGCAGTGTCTTAAAATCTTCCTTCTGCTAGTGATGTGAACTCACAGTGACAGTGCTGAAGTGTGGAGTCTGTCACTGTGTGATACAGGCAATGGAAGCTTCCCTGAAGTAACAACGGACTATAAAGCAATATCTTTGTGCTGTTCCTCTCTAATGCACTGCTTTACAGTCTGAATGATTTTGTTTTTTACTAAGTAAACTCAGTTTCTGTGTAACAGTGTATCTGTAAGACGCCTAAAATATATATTTATTGAATTTATTTTTTAAAGCTTTCCTTTGTCTTTTTTATTTCCTTATCTGCAATCCATCCCTTTCACATTGTATGTGTGTGTTTTGTCTGTCGTTTATATGACAAACTGTATATACCCATGTTTAGTTTTTCTAATTTTACTATAGTTTATTGTCACCATTACTGGATGAAAGTCCATTTATTCCTTTAAAACTATTGAAAAAAGTGTTATGGAGCAGTAAATGCACAGACAAGCCTTTAAATAGATATATGACTATTGTTAAAGAGCCATAAAAAAACAGTAGTGAAACAGTACAAAATGATACTATGAAATACATCAGTACCTTGTGAATGCCATTGGCGAAAGTGTTAATTGTGTATTTTAATATTGTGTAGTCATTTGAAAGAGAAGGAGTTTTGTTTGTCATTCTTGCCCTAATTTAGATGTTAATTACTCATCCACTTGTGTTTTCAAACAAGCCAAGGGTTCCTTTATCTCAAAAAATGCCATGCATTCATCTACTTAGATGAAAATGGGAAAGAAAAGCATGATGATCAAATATGTATCATTTACCCATCTTAAACTTTTAAATAAGGCATGACAGCATTATCAAAAATATTATGTATATTTTAATCCTGTTTTCCAAAGTGTAAGTAAGTCTATATTTGATCTTGCCTTATTTAGGAGTTTTAAGCCATTTAAAAAAAATGCAGTTCACATGCTATTTCCCTTGATGTTCTCAGATATTTCATATTTTTGGATAAAATGAAGATCCAATTAATCTGAAAATGACTACCAGCATGCAATTTCATACCCCGAAACAGTAGATTATTTGTGGATGATATAAGAGTACAAAAGATGGTCAGTGATCCTAATCATTACTCCTACCCTGGCCAAAATCTTTTGATGCCCCCAGGTTAATGCTGGAATGTGCTGTTTATTGTTTCTGTGCTGGGGGTGCAGAGCGGGGCATGAATCTCATGGCCAGGCTGTGCGTGTTCTCCTCCACCGGCTGCTGTGAAAGGTTGTTGGTCTGCTGGATGGTGCTGACTGTACAGCCCGGCTGGGGGCACACCGTGTACCGCGACAGCAGTGTCACCAGGATGGCCTTCATCATCACCATGGCGATGTGCTTCCCCACACAGGCGCGGGGGCCGCAGCCAAACGGCTGGAAGAAACGACTGGGGACCTGTGAGGGCAGAGATCATTCTGTTCTTCTGTTTTTATTTGTGCTTTACAGAAATGCACACATATGATGGTTAGGCTGACTGCAGGGTTCTCCTTATTAAAGCAGGAGCATTAAAGGGATTGGTTGGTATATTCTCAGTACTCTTCCCATTATTTTCCCACAGGTTAATTAAATACAAGTACTATTGTTAGAATTATAGAAAAACATTCTTTGCATAAAGAATATATATATATATATATATATATATATATATATATGTGTGTGTTTGTGTGTATATAAATGAATCCCGCGCTGCAATGATGAGCTACTGCATCCAAGCCTTACATCACTTAGTGAAATGCAGAATGTCTGAGGCAGGGGATTAAAGCACACCACCACTGGACTCTAGTGCAGTGGAGATGTGTTCTCTGGAGTGACGAATCACAGTTCTCTCTCTGGCAATCCGATGGACATGTCTGGGTTTGGCGGTTGCCGGGAGAATGGTACTTGCCTGACTACATTGTGCCAAGTGTAAAGTTTGGTGGAGGGGGGATTATGGTGTGGGTTTTTTCAGGGGTTGGGATTTACTTCAAGCGAAAGGAACTCAATGCTGAGGCATATGTAGCCCTTTTGGACAATGCCCAACTTTATAGACACTGTGTTTGGGGCCCTTTTTCATCCCAGCTCGACTGTACCCCAGTTAATGAAGGAAGATTCATAAAGACTTGTTGAATGAGTTTGGAAGAATGTCAGTTTGCGAGAACTTGACTGTTCTGTACGAAACCCTGACCTCAACCCCATCCAACACCTTTGGGAGGAACTGGAGCTGTACTAAGAATGGTATGTCATTTAAGTTCATGTGTTTCTAATGCAGGCATCCCAATATATTGTGTATATGTATAGTAAGATACATATATATTTATATTCTGTCTTTGAAAGTGAGTTAAAATTATTAGTATGTTATGGGGTTTATCCTGTATTCTATTTTTAAGTTCGCCACAGTAAAGTTTTTTACTGTCCTACTTACATTCTTATCAAAGTTCTCTAGACTGAATTCCTTGGGTTTAAGGAAGAACTCAGTCTTGTGCATGCGTCCGATGTTCAGAATGATGTTTGTCCCTTTAGTCACCCTCAAGCCCTCGATGCAGTCGTCTTCCAGCGCGCGCCTCATGATGAAATCCACCACAGGATGGAAGCGTAGGGACTCCTTTATAAAACACTCCATCACCTTTAATTCCTGCATGTCAGCCGTCTCCACCTCTCGTCCTCCTGAAAACACAGGTAGTCCGGCTGTATTCTCAGTTTGGTTACTTCACAAAGAGTAAGGTTTGCAGTAAGGTTTGAGGGATACCAAGCAGAGTGTGAATCTCCTGCACTAAACACTCCTCCACTGCTGGATTCTGCTTCAGCAGCACCAGCATGAAGAACAGGCTGATAGACAGAGTGTCTGGTGCCGCGATCACCATCTCCAACACACACTGTCTCACATCATCCACTGACAGCTCTCCATGGTCCTGGGGGCAGGACACACATCAAATCAGGACCATACAATGTGCTCATTTTTACTCTGGTCAGAATGGGTAGAATACCCAATCATGGCAAAACATGTACTGAGTTAGAACATACATAAAATAATGCATTTGAAATGCAATTAAATACATTCAGAGTACATTTTGATCAAGCACATAGATTTTTTTTAAATTATTATTTCACAATTTTCTTCAATATTTCTGGTTTATTACATATGAATATTCATCCATCTATTATCTGAACTGTTTGTCCTTAACCAGGGTCCCTGGTCCCAGGGTGCTGGAGCCCATCCCGCTGATCATAAGTTGAAAAGCAGTGAAACACTCTGGATGGGGCAGCATATGAACATTTTTTGAAAATCACCTGCTTCAATTAATTGATCTCATGGCTACCTGAGCAGTACTGACCTCTGTCTTTATAACTTAGCAAGGCTTTTTCGTAGATACCCCAGAGGGCCCTACTTATTTCAAAAGTACACATCTGTTCAGCTAGATCATCTTTCAGTAAAGCTCAGTAAAACTGGGATCAATAAGAAGCTATTTGCTCTTTAGAGACCGTCTGTCTGCCCATTTTCAAATAGACGATAAACAAGCGTAGATGGAATTTGGGTGTATGTTCTATTATTATTAAGTGGATAACAATATGTATCATACATTTTGTCAAAAGTAGCTGTTTTCTGAACCCGAGGTGCAACATGCAACAGGGACTGAGTCAGTTCTGTATTGTGAATTTCAATTCTTGTATTCCATTTCAGCACATTCCTGCGGGAACGTGAACAAACCTGAGCAAATATCAACTCAGTTGCAAAATCAGTCTCGTCCAGCTTCTCCATGGCATTGATCACTTTGCGCTTTTGCTCCACAAGACATCCCATCTCCTCCTGGAGCTCCTTCCTACAAGAAGGCGGGTTCTCAGGTTAAAACCAAGGACTCAAATCAAGGAAATGAACATCTCAGTTTAAGAGTTTATGAAGTACTAACGCCGATTGCTGATGTTTTCTGCACATCCAACTCAGCTTGAAGAACATGTCTGGCTTGATGAGAACTGTTTGCCAGGTGTCAAAGTATTTGTGAATCTTCTGTAGCAGCTCTTTCTCTGCCAAAAAAGACAGGAAAGTGGAGTCACACCGTTTAAATACAGTTACATTTATAAGTGGGAGCTAATAGTAGACCATCTTTATCACACAGAGAAGTGTAGCACAGGAAACCAGCCTTTATCAAACATGTTGGAGGGGTAGCTCAGTGGGTAGGACCCCAGGTTGCCTCTTGGTCATGAGGTCCTGGGTTCGAATCCTACCCCCAGCACCACCACTGGGTCCCTGAGCAAGATCCTTAACCCCAAGTTGCTCCAGGGAGACTGTCCCCTGTAGTTAGAGAATGAAAGTCGCTTTGGATAAAAGGTGTCTGGTAAATGTTCTTTACATTACTGACATTTAGGGCTTTTCAAATGTTCATTCCTTTAAAAAGGGGATACATAACTGAAGGGAATCTTTCTAAACTGTATTAGAGACCAAATTCTTTTCGTGACATATTTTGTTGGGAATGGGATTTGTACAAACAAGAAATATTAATAGTAATAGCAGCATTGTGGTATGAAACTATTCAGGTGTTTATTAAGAATATATTTCACAGCAAGTGCAAGGCTACTGACCATTGAGAGGAATTCGGAGAAAGAGTCTGTTTGAGATGTCCACCACGATGCAGCGCAGCAAGTTCAGAACATCCACGTGGCCAGAGGAGTCGGTGAGATCACTTAAAATGTCAAGGTGCTTATTGGTGGCACTGACACACACACCTACCGTTCTCGGGAGGCCAGGGCCAGTCAAAGCTGTACCACACACACACACACACACACACACACACATACACAAACTACATGTGTGAGAGGTTTGTTAACAACAGGGTTTTCCATCATGCATAAGAGCACTTGTCAACAAGCAGAGAAAATGACTCACCTTTGGCAAAATATGTGCGTACTTTTTTCCAGTGCAGGATATTGCTGTTGAAGATAATGCCCTGCTCGTCCATGCCTATGCAGCGCAGTCCACTCTTACTGGCAAATCTAGCGATGTAGTTACTGCTCTTCAGAACATGGTATACAGCAGAAGCCCTGGAACCCAATTTTGTTTGGATGTTTTAGGATTAACGCTGGTGTCAATTGTTATTTATTGCTATAGGGTCCATCACTGCAAACTCCGATTTTGTATGCCTATTATTTTCCCTTTTTTGTTGACGTTTCACTTGAAAACTCTCATGTTTTTCAGACTGAACTGCCCCAAAAGTACCACTGGTGCTGCTAAAAACAGAAACACAAGGTATTTGCCAGTACAGTGGTGGCCCCCATGAGTCTAATTATCTCATAAATCTGAAAGTAAAACTGCATGGATAATTAAGAACAGTATTGGATCTGTTTCAGGCGGCTCACTTGCTCAGAATTAGCGTCTCTTCTCCCTGGATCCAGACACGAGTAATATCACCATATCTTTCATTGTAGTAATTGGAGGCTGTGCCAATGCCAGTCCACAGAAACCTACAATAGGTCAGAATGGGCCCAAGCCCCAGTAACCAAGAGGGGCCTAGAATAAACAACAAAACTGGTGAGTTGCTATACATCAAATGAGCCCTTTGCAAAGCCCTGGTCTAAACTGAGCTCTGCCTGTTAACAGAGATCTATCTGGAACAATTACAATGCTAAATTTAAACCAGTGTCCTAGCCAAATTGGTATAAAACAATTTGTAAAAAAAAAAAGAAATATATATGTAATATGTAATATATAAAAAATATGTATGACTATTACTACTACTACTACTACTAATAATAATAATAATAATTTTTGTCTAAACTAACTCTTATATATTAGTACTCACCTGGTATAGTGGATTTGTCCCTTATTTTGTAGGCTGTTACTGAAATCAGCAGTAGAAACAGCATTAATAATGGTAAGTTCCGCAGTCTTGTCATCTCCAATGCAGCTTCAGCTTTGAGATCAGCCAGATCTTGTTGCTCCATCCTAATCTTTCCTGCATGTATGTCTAGGTTGCTCGTCTTAAACGGTCAATCACAGGTAGACCTATTTCAGAAGTACACATATGAAATACCCTGAAGTGTGTCCACGTTGATATGGTCCTTGAAAAAAGGGGAATTCGAGAGGATTTGGCAACCAAATTATAGAGGCCTTCAAATTCAGAATGGACATATCAGGCAACCTCCTTCTGTCCTTGAGTCTTGTTTATGTCTGGAGGCTTTGATGTACAGTATTTAATAAAAAGACTGTTGCTGTTACCAAAACAAACGTTTTTTATCGACTCCACCTGCACTAGCCAAGTATTTGAAAAGTTAAAGGAGTATTACCATGCATTCCAAAAGCTTTAGCTCTATAAGTCAGTACAACACAGAATGTTTAGCTGCTTAAAAATAAAAAGATATCCCACGGACCAGGAAGATGAATCAGGACTTTTGGCTTTAATCATTTCAAATCAGCTATAAAGTTATTTATATTAACATATTAAATGACAGTTGAAAAGCATGTAGTGCCAATACAGAGTTTTGAATAAAAGGGCAAGGCCTGTATAGTCAATCTGCTCAATTGCAGTGGTTATTACCTGTAAACAGAAGACACTTCTGCAGAATCTGGTATCTTCACTGGCTTCTTGTCCTTCTCTCGACTGCTCAAGTCTGTCTGGCTGGTTCAGCAGTTTTACATTGCATCTCTTCAAGTTTGGAAAAAGTCTTGAAGGCCTTTTAAATGCGCCTGTTGCTTGGAGACGGCTTGTAGTTGGGTTGAGAAAAGCCAATGAGAGCCTGGTGCATTATGCTTAAGTTTTTCAGTGCTGAACAATAGAGCAGTGGTGAACTGGTTCAGCAGATCCGATGCCCCACAAGGGAAAAAGCCATGAAGTGATGGGTTGGTCAGATGTGACGAGCAGTTAGCTCTGCCATGCATGAGAGTGCCCTTTCTTTTTTCTTTTCGGGGTTTACTTCACCTTTGTCTTTGTTTCAAAGCCTCTCTAATTCGCCATCTGAAGAGGCTTTTGAGGAGGCAGGTCAGGCTGACCCAGCACTACAATGCATGAATAAAGTTTTAGCTCTTAAAGGACTGAAATGGAAGGGAACCAAATTAGTTTAAGTACTGATGGTTTTTAGGAAGTGTGTTGCATTTCCTTTCAGAAGATCTGTGGTATAATACATCCAATCTCCATTTGCAACTCTATCATGCGTACACGTGAGTATTCCTTTGGCTAATATGCTTTATTTGGTACATTTTTGGGGTTATGTTTCTATGAGGTAATTTGGTAACACGACTTAAAAGACCAGAATCTGTAAAGCTACATATCACATATATAAACATTATAAAAGGCATATTCCAACAAGCCCCAGTGGTTTTGTTGTCTGAGGTAAAATTACCTTATTATTGGCGAAATGTTCATGTTTGTCTGTTGTCAGGAAATATTTACGAAAGTGTTTTGAAGACTTTAGATTCCTGGCCTTCAGCGAAGTGTTACAAAAAACGTGATCAGGTCCTAGTCCTGCTGGCAACAAATCTTTCACTTTTCAGGTGACGAGTTATTTAACCCTCTGGCTGTCCTCATTTTTGCTACCCTTTCAGCGTCCTCGTGGCCAAACATGGCCACCAACAGATTAAGTCTGTGATTTTTTTATTAAATTTTTGCTTTTTTTCACTGCATAAAGTGTTTAGTTAACATCAATTCTTGTCATAAGTATAACATTTCCATTCTTTTTTTATTTCTTAATCCTTCAAATACCAGTTTGTTTGCACTATGCACTTGTTAGAAAACAACCTCAAAAGTGTAAATTTTCTATATT
>JBBMFX010556761.1:0-16286 GCA_037832545.1 Rhabdalestes septentrionalis
CAGTTCAGCCAACTGTGTTCGACCCACTCACATTAAATTTGAAGTTTGTTTGTTGATTTTTTATTTTTATTTTTTCAGTTTTTAAAAGAACACAGTGAAGGCAGCCAGTCAGAACATATATCAGTTTTAACAATAGTGGTAACTACACCAATCCCATTCAGAAAAAGGAATTATGATGATATAAATTGTGTTCAAGAGATGCCTTTTAGTATCGCAATGTCAGCTTTTTACTGTATCGCCTACCCCTAGTTGTGGTTAAGGTGTGTTTTTATCCTTAATCGTGTGGGTCAAAAGGAGATATGCTGTTTTATTCTCCATCCAATTCCAGGTAATACCAGGATGTGGATTCTGATATCACCACTTGTACACATGAACAGGGGGAACTGTTATGATTTCTCCAGTGAGAGAAAACACATTAGTGTTAAATGAACTGACTGTTTAGTGAAAAAAGCCCAAATTATGTGCCATTGAAGAGCATTCGCTGCATCTCATGTGGCTGTCTGCACGCGAGGTGCGGAAAGAAACGTGGTTCCTCGCTCACCAATGATGCTTAAAACACTGATGTATGTTTGAAAAACATAAAAAACACTTGTAATTAGGCGCAATATTCAACTTTTTTTTTCTTGCAAGAATCAACACTCAGAATCAAACGTCACTACCAACTGCCCCGACTCACTTGTTACTGTTTTTTTTGTATGCAAACCAAAAGGGATGAAGTAGCACATGGCTGCAAAAACCACAAACACATACATATTTCATAAGCTTTTACATTTTTGTTTTCTAAATATTGTCTGACATACCTATAACACTCCACAATGCGTTCAAATTCCACAGCATCTTTATGTGGTTAAGATGTAAATGAAAGTAATGGAATCGAGTGGATTTGGTGTAAAAACACTTCAAAACTCACATACTGGTGGTGAATAGAACCAGACATCAGCCTCTGAACGTTTTTTTATATATATATGATGGTTATAAATGTGCTGCCTGATGCCTATGACTTTGTTTTAACAGACTTTTGAGAAGTTTTTGGCACTAATAGTAAAGCGTTCATTGTAATGGAATATACACAGAATGTAGTGAAGCCAAATAGTCCCCCAATTTAATTCAGATTTAATGCTATTTTACCATCATCAAGATTCCATAAAAACTCACAGAGACACATGGAGCTTAACTGGGGAATAAAATGAAATGTTGATCAAATGAAATGGCTGTATTTGTGCTGTACACATCTGGTTCCATTCACTGCCACTATAAAGAAATCACAGTTTCTACAATGAACACTAAACCCACTCTGAACCCCTGAATTGTGGGGAAATTTGAAAAGCGGCTGGAGTTTCCTCTTTAAGCTATCCTGCTATGATGGTTTCCGGTTTGTCTTCTGTTTGTATTAATAAAACAACCTGCATACGTCTGTGATTGCTGTGCGTGTTTGCTGTTGTCAATGTGAAGCTGGAGCGCTGAAATGTGAAAGGGAGTTTTTTTAGGGGGACAAACTCGCTCCATTTCGTCTCCTGGTGACGTTTTATTTATTGCATCTCGAAAATGCGCTCAGCCTTTCAGAATGAGCTCTTAAATTGGCTTGAGGTCAGGCCAATCTTGCTTTTAACATTTATTTTCTGGACGTTGTTGTCGGTCAACCCCGTTTTGTAACAAAATGAAGAACAAAATCTGTGTTAAAAGCTTGTCAGTGTTGTCCAGTATGTTACTCGGCGATGCTCATTAAACCATGTGCCGCTTTCGAATGTACTGCAAGGAAAATGCAGCCCTTTCAAGCAAGTCTCTCGCCTGTCTAGTGCTTTTATTCCTGATCGGAGGCGTTCTGCTTAAAGTGCCAGGTCTCCATCAGGGTGTCCAATTAAACTCAATAAATCTGTACTGCAAACTCTCATTACTGTGTTTGATTTCTTTCAGCTGCCAGCTTGATTGTGATGGTTATATTTGATTGCCGATTTCAACACATTTTTGTGTGTGTGCTTGTATGTGTGTGTGTGTGATGGGTCATTATGTCCTCACATTATGATCTTAGAACCTACGGCTAAAGGAACCCTATATGAAATATTCCCACGATGAGTTCCTGTCCTGCCCCAGTACACTTTATACATTAGCAATAAACCTTGAAAGAAAACTGTATTGTTAACATAATATTAAGTTAATTCAGCGTAAATTAAATGAGGAGGAAAAGAAAAGACCAAGGCAACAGATGACCAGGGTGCAGTAAGAACATCACTATGACAGATAGGGGCGGAGTCGCCACAGAGACGATGATGCAATACCATCATGATATTCATAAGGCTTTGTTGCCTGGTGGTTAGGGATCTGCTCCTCCGATCAGAAGGTTGTGGGTTCAATTCCCGGGACTGTCAGTGGCACCACTGAGTTGCGTTTGAGCAAGGCATTGTCTCCACACACTGCTTCCCGGGTTCCCCCATTGGTGGTTGCTCACTTCCCTCACTCGGTGAATGGGTTGAATGCAGAGAAAGAATTTCACACTGTTATTGTGGTGTGATTTGTTTACACATGAATTCAAGGGACCACTTCGTGAGATGTATGTAAATCTTTTAAAACAACTGTATATATTACAGTTTCTAAAGTCTTATTGTGATAAGTGTCAGATTCTATAACATTTTAGAGGTAAAGTGAAGTAAAACTTACCTAAAACAGCCTTTATGACAACTGAAGCTATGAATAAGGCTTCATGACGTTCATAACCCCATATGAAAACTGACAGAAACCTACATTCATTTTCACTTAGAAGTCTTATAAGGCTTATTCATAAAGGCTTATAAGCAGTAATAAGCATCAGCCAACAATGTTTGACACGGCAATTGACTAGAAAAGCCTTTCCAAAAATTGCTGTTGGATATTTTACTGTAGGGTAATGTTAAAGTGGCTTTATGACATATATGAACAGATACAGATACTGACACAAAGCCACATTAACATTTAGAAAGGCTTATTTCAACAAGTGTCAAGAAAAGTTTATGTAGGTTTCATGAATGCTGGCCAGTGTCATGATGAAGTGTTGCTACGTTTATTAGTTCAGAGGAGTCTTGGGTAAATCCCCAAGAAATTGAAGTTGACAGTCATTATGAGTTTGGTACTGTCTTATTTTAGAACTCGGGAGGAGAGAATGAAAGACGCTAAGCCGTACACACCTGAGTAAACACACCTTCAGACTTCTAATAAACCCTTGAAGTTTAATTAGAGACGTTTTTTTAGGGAGACGTGAGCTGAGCAATCAGACATGTTCCAGACCATCACAAAGAACACAGATGATTATTTTATTGAAGAGGATGTAAAGGAACACAGAACAAAACAAACCAAATGTACACGTAGCTACACGGTATCATCCTCGGCGTGGTGAAGCTTCTGGTGGCCCGTCCATTTCACACACACGTCACCTGCCAGACGACGGCTCAAAGGAAAATGGATGGGTCAGTATAGAAATGTGAATTTCGAGGTTGCTTTTTTTTTTTTATAACATAGCCCAACATTCTGCAAAAGTGCGGTTTAAAAAAGGCTATAAACTTTTATTTTACACACAACAAACCAGAAAATAATTCAATTCGGAAAACGAACAAACTAAAACAAAATAAAAAGCCTTAGCTTAGGAATACTCTGATACTTTTAGCAGCCAATAAAAAGCCAGGATTAAAAAACTAACAAAACAAAACCGGTATAATTAGAAATACCTACACAGAGATTCATGATTTACACCAATAATGACAATGAAAAGGAACAAATTTCATAAATACATGGCTTGATTTGCATACTCTCTGGATGTCTTTATTTGTACATTGATTTATTTTTCCTTCTTAAAAGCCATCCAATTTTGAGCAATAATTATTCCATTAAAGTTGCGTGAGATGTGCCAGCTGAGGAAGATTTTGACTCAAACTGTAGTTGGTAAAAACACAACAGAGGAAAGAGAAAATAAAACAATAAACAAGTAACAATCGTGTCAGGATTGTTTCACCCTTAATTGCTGATTGGAACATCACTTAATGAGGTAATGTCCAGGTTGGAGACCCCCCTCAAGTAGGGACGTTATGTTTGCCTGTAGCACTGCAGCCTTAAAGTCGAGTCAGTATTTGAAGGTAGCGAAAGTAGATATTTTCTATTTTCCTTAAACAATTATTGCTTTTGTTTTTTGTCACAAAGTTGGGCTTAGTATGCACAGTTCATTTAGTGCAATCTAAAGTCGAATTAAGCTGATTTTGCAAAAGTTTCAAATTAAACCTATTCATAGGGAAACTCACCAAGTTCACAGTGATGCTTAACAGAACCAGCTGTCAGTTTATTCCATGAATTGGTAATGACTGACTGTGTTACCACAGGTTTTGAGAAGCTTTTAGAAGTCCTAAAATCGATTGATGTTGTAGGGATCTGTGAAGGATGCCATGAGGCAAAGAAAACTGGTTTAGCTCAGATTTGCCACAAGATACATGCAGCTTTACTGGTTGGTCTGGGGATATTTTTGCACGAAGAATGGCTGTGTTTGTGTTGGAGACGTCTGGTTCCATTCACTACCACTGTAAAGAAATGAAGAGTCTCAACAATGAACCATTTCACACTGAACCCACTCTGTTTTCATCTTTGTTTTCATCTCAATTTGGGAGAGATTCAATTTAATTCTCCTTTAACCTTGGCACTGAAGAAGATGCACGCTAGAGGATCTTCACTAACAGCAAAGCTGAGATCAGGCCGAAGCCTCTAAAGCTATCGAGAGCGAACACAGAAGCGCTAAAACACACGACCGAACGTCACCATGCGACCTCTTCACGGCAGCGAGTCGAACAGAGAAAGCCACAGAAGCGGCCGTTAGCCATGCGCTCTCCCCACCGAGGCCTTCAGGAACCGAGGCCGGCGAAAACACTACATTCCACAAGCGGTAAGCATGAGCACTAAGTGATGCTACTTTGGCATGAACGAGATTTCAAATGCAGAACAAAAGGAACTTTTCCCAACGTACTGATCAAATACCCGCCCCCCTCAGGTTTTGTGCGCTCAATAATTTGCATCTACAAACCAGGCGTTTGCTTCATGATTTATCAGCATTCAGTGCTCAGAGCTGTTCTAAAGATGCAGCAGGGAGAGAGTGAGACAGTGTGTGTGTGTGCAAATCATGGCAAAGAAAAGTAATTTTTACCTCAGATATGCCACAAGATACATGTAGCTTGACTGGTGGGTTTAGGGATAAATTTGTTCGGGTAATGGCTGTGTTTGCTTTGGAGATGTCCGGTTCCATTCATTACCACTGTAAAAAAATGAAGAGTCTCAATTCTGAACCGTTTCACACTGAACACACTTTGTTTTCATCTCAATTTGGGAGAGGTTAAATTGAATTCTCCTTTAACCTTGGCACTGAAGAAGATGCACGCTAGAGGATCTTCACTAACAGCAAAGCTGAGATCAGGCCGAAGCCTCTAAAGCTATCGAGAGCGAACACAGAAGCGCTAAAACACACGACCGAACGTCACCATGCGACCTCTTCACGGCAGCGAGTCGAACAGAGAAAGCCACAGAAGCGGCCGTTAGCCATGCGCTCTCCCCACCGAGGCCTTCAGGAACCGAGGCCGGCGAAAACACTACATTCCACAAGCGGTAAGCATGAGCACTAAGTGATGCTACTTTGGCATGAACGAGATTTCAAATGCAGAACAAAAGGAACTTTTCCCAACGTACTGATCAAATACCCGCCCCCCTCAGGTTTTGTGCGCTCAATAATTTGCATCTACAAACCAGGCGTTTGCTTCATGATTTATCAACATCCAGTGCTCAGAGCTGTTCTAAAGATGCAGCAGGGAGAGCGAGAGAGTGTGAGAGAGAGAGAGAGAGAGTGTGTGTGTGTGTGTGTGTGTGCAAATCAAGGCCTGGAAAACTAGCTGGTGGCTAAAGAAAGAAACAGTGCACCTTCCGGTTTAGCACTTTCCGTAATGAGCGCTTTTGGCCCCATCTAAATGCTCAAAGAGCCGTGTGTGTGTGTGAGTGGGTGTATGAATGTGTGTGTGTGTGTGTGTTCGCTCTGCATTGTCAAGGCTGGGAGAAAAGTCCCCTACTGACAACACTCCTCCCCAATCCGTCGTTTCTTTTCCTCTATTCCTCCAGCCGCCGCATTCAAACCGTCAGCGAGCAAAATGGCACAAACGAGCGAACAGACTGCGCCGCACTTCTGCCGAGACTCTCCGAGCTAAAAGGCAATCTACATACATAATGGCCGGCGTCTAGTCAAACGCAGAGAAACAAAAAGCCTGGAAATCTGCATTCCTTCTGCTATTACGCCACATACAACCCTCTGTGTCCTGACAGATGATTTAACTGAAGCACTTGGGGATGCATGGTGAGGAGGGTTTTATATATTTATTTATTTATTTTTTTTGGGGGGGGGGGGTATCCTGTGTTCAGATTAAGTTTTAGCACCACACAGTCAGAGCTTAGCTCAAGGTGTCAGCGCAAAAGTGACACATACAATTAATTTCACTCAGTTCCCCCAGTTTCTCCCTTTTTACCCATGTCTGCCCGCCTGAGCTTCCCTTCTTTTGTTTTCGGCGCTATCCGTCTGGTTGCAGCAGGTAACTGTTTGGAGCTAAAGGACTGTGGAGATATAATTTTTCATTTTCTTACTTTTTAGGTTGCTTGACTCTATGAATCGTTAATTTTTGTATATATATATATATATATATATATATATATATATATATATTCTTTTTTGTGCCAAAATCCACTGAAAAAATCAAACTTCCTCACACTGACAGCCTGTGCGGGAGGAGAATGTAAAGGGTTGGAATATTTCATGAACAAAAAAAAAAACTGCCTGTCGCGCTGGCTGTTATTACAGTTCAACCTCAGCCCTTTTCAACAGCAACTTACGGGACTTGTCTGGGAAATTTGCTAAATAAATTGGCATTAAAATGTATGATTGCGTGAAAAAAAGCACAATTTTTTTTTACTTTTGAGCTTAGCTCCCTTTAAGGCTACAATGAAATCCTTATCATCTCATTTAATGTGATACATTTATTTTTGCTTAAATAAGGCCACACAAAAATTACAAACCATTTTCATATATTAGGATTTTTTAAAATTCAATTTATATAACAATTTGGCCTGGAAACAGATAGACGATCGAGGCTAAGGACCGGTCTGATGTAACATTTTATTTAGCAGAACTGGACAAGACAAGATCGTTATCACGATTGTACACGAAACCATGTTGGGGAAGAATGGCGAATTAATACATATAAGCTTGAAATGACATTAATTAGCAGATTCCTGTTATATTTTGGAAGCCATTTTCTTCTTGGAGTAGTTAAAAACTAATATATAAAAGTGGTATATTTCAAATAAACGTATCTTATAAATAAGAGAATTTATTTATTGGGAGGCCAAATGTAATGTACTGGGAGGCAAAATATGTTCAAAATCTCCCCCAGTATGTTGATTAGAAAAAGAGGTATTGTATGCTAAGTTAGAGAACCATTGAAAAATATTTGTCTTTACCCTACCCCCCCATTAAGCTGCATTTTTGTAGCTGGGACTGGTTTCGCTAACGTTATTAATAGGTTACAGTAGAAAAACACAGAAGCTTGCATTGCGACGAGCTAATCAGCTTCATAGTTTCAGCGCTAAAGAAGCAGGCATGTCTCCTCTCACTGATTACATTTTGGGAAAACTGTGAATGTTGATATTTCACCACCGCCGGTGGGATGGTGGAGAATGAATGAATGATATTTCACCACTTTCCTTAGTTTGATGAGAACTACATGACTCCAGGCTGTTCTCCACACCAGCTTATGGTTACGCCAGGACAGTTCAGCTTCATCCCTACAGTCCCTGCACATTGCTTAGCTCAGCTCAGAGCACTCTGCCACTTTGCTTCTCACATTTATCCAAGTATTTCTTTTTTAAAAGCATTCAATTACTTATTGCTTGTGCAGAAACGGTGGCACTTGCAGTAAGACGGGGAACAGGGATGCCTTTCAACGGCAAACGACCGGTCAGCAACAGCAACCACAGCAACGAGGAGAGAGCATAGGCGGAGTTTGAGGGTCAGGCTACGTTTATTTCGCAAAACCATTCCAATATAATGTTGCATGGGGATGCGCAAAAATTTCGGTGCTGGTAAACAAAATTAATCGGGTTATATGAGCAAAATTAGCTCATTTTGCTCATTTAAGTAGGAGGAAGAGGCCACGCAAAAGCCAGAATAAAAGGCAAATTGAACCTTTTGTCTTCCCACTTATCCACTCTACACTCTTTTAGCTGGCTCACTTTATATTTTCTCTCGATCACGCTAATCTAAACCTCCATAAAACAATTCCACCTGAGGCCAGAGGCGATCGGTGGTGCGCGTCCTCAAAGTCCACCTATGAGAAAAAGGCTTAAGCGGTTTTTTCAGCTACAAAAGTTGTCAGAGAAGAGTCGAAGCGCGCAACAGGCTTCTCATGAAAGTGTAAAAAACATCTAACCAGAGAAATGTCAAAGTCTAAACATGCAAAGAGTTCTTTTTTTTATGTCTTTCTGTAGTTTAATATTCCTAACGAGCAGTGAAAAGAATGAAGTGAACTGAACTAGTCACACTTCTGAACACACTTCCATATCTACTGTATGCCTTTACATACAGTGGCTGAGTTATAAATGAGTCAGACAGTTTAAAAGTCGATTTCAGTGAAGTAAAGTGAGAGAGAGCATGCAGCCCCTCACTAAAAATGACATTCTGTGTGTGTGTGTGTGTGTTTGTGTGTGTGTGTATGCTTGTGTTTGCGTAAATTCACAATTGTGGTAAAATGAACTGTTCTTCATTACCTCTTTTCAACACACCTTTTATTGATACCTTTATCAATATCCCATTTAACAGTATACCCTATTATTAGTATAGTATAATATAGTATTAAGTAATGTCCAGGAGTATAGTATGGGACAGAACTGTAAACACTAGCCAACCGTAAAGGTAGAATATTATAGTATTCAATGCTCTCCTGTACTATAGTACTGGACAATAACAAGTTACTATACTGATAGTACCGAATATAGCTCATTGCTATATATTACTATTGGATAGTATTTATTGGTTTCCTGTATAGAATAGTCTAGTATAGTGAAGTGGAGTGTTATTTAGTGTAGCATTCTGTACTATTTTGTTCTATTAGTATAGTATCCAATGCTCTCCTTTAGTGTACTACAGGAAAAAAAACTATACTACACTAACAGTATACTGTAGAATGCTATGTAATACTATTAGACAGTATGGCAAACAGTACTATACTACACCACAGGATAGAACCAGATATTTTCTATCCAATAGTATTACATAGCATTCGCACTATGAACAAGGTGCGAAATATGGGGGTCTTGGGGGTCTGAAAAGTCACAAAACTCATGATGCAAAATAGTCAAAATGTTTTTTTAAGCAAAAAGATGTTCATCAATCTATTTCACCTCCCAGTTGACATCAATTTTGATTTAGTTTTTTCTCCCAACCCCACCAATGAATGATTTGTTTTGTCCATCGCCAACCCCTCTCCAAATTCCCTCCCCCATCAACAAAATACATAATGGGAGAGACCCCCCCAACTATTTTCTTGGACAATCATATAAAATTCCGTCCTATATTTTGCAGTACTTTTTTTATTGCATTCTTTCATTCCACCTTTAAATGTACAGATTTTATCCTTCCACAGTTCTTACGCATGTTATTCCAAAAATGTATCAGTATCCATTGAAGTCCAGTATTACAGTATGTGTACAGAATGGCTTAGGATAGCATAGTGTAGTATAATATAGAACAGTACCCTATCGTATAGTATACTGTAGCATAGTACAGTATGGCCAAGTATGGTGTAGCACAGTATGTTTTAGTCTAGTATAGTACACTATAGTGTGTACTATATATATAGATGTTCTACATGATCAAACGCTGTACTGTTACTGTTCTGTGGTTCAGAAAATCATAGTGTAGAATAATCTAGAGTCGTATGGTATAGATTTCTAATATATACTATTTTACATAATACTAAACTACACCATACTGTTGCTGTTTTGTGATGCAGTATAGTATAGTATAATATAGTGTAGTATAGCATAGAATATTATAATATATATTTCTAATGTATACTGTTCTATATGATCATACACTATACAGTTGCTCTACTGTGGTGCAGTATGGCACAATACTGTATACTACAGTATAGTATAGAGTTCTAATGAATACTCTTCTATATACTACACTATACTCTTGCTTTTCCTATGATACAGTACAGGATAGAACAATAAAATACTATCCAATAGTAGAAAAAGTACAGTGTTATATATTTTAAGCTTAATATAGTATTCGGTACCATCCCCCACGTCGTATAGACTCTCTGTTGAAGGTTCTCGAAAGACATGCATGTTTTAAGTACCTCGTACCAGTTGTTTTGTGTGCACTAAGACGTCGGCAAGGGATTAGAGGAAAGGTTTGCGCGTCTAACGCTGCGCCGGACTCGTACGTGGTTGTATGAAAAGTACAAACCCAGACACAGATATAAGAAACACATTTGATTGTCACTATTTTGGTTAGTGAGTAGTTTTGGAGATGTTAGCTACAGCTTTACTCTGGTTTTAGTTTTAGTAGGAGCCGTTTGAGCTTTATAAACCTTTACGTTTCCTAGCCAACAGAAATGCATAGAGTGAATTATATATATTCTACATATAAGAAGTAAAAAGTAGCAGTGCTTCTTTTAAGGGAAACTTCTAGTGCACATTTTGTCTTTTCAGGGCTCAAAAAGTAAAAACTAAAGTTGTTTTTTTTTTTCCAGGTAACATGGTGTAGCTTTTCAGACTCTTCAGGAATAAATGCTGGGGAAAAAAAGAAAAAAGAAAAAAGAAGAAAGAGAGAGAGAGAGACAGAGGGAGTTGGAGAGAGAGTGACAGAGAGAGAGGGTGAGAGGGGAGAGAGACGTTCCACACCGCACTACCAGCGTGAGAAAATGATCTGAAATTATCTCGGAGCAGAAGATAGACTGGTGTAATGATGTAATGGTCCGCGGCAGATTTCAGAGACGTTTTTCGAAAAAGAAGAAAAGGGGAAGAACGGGGGAAGAAAGGCGAGAGAGAGTGGGGGGGTGGGGGGGGGGGCAAAATTAGGATCTTCAGGTCGCCCTGCAGAACTCCGAGATAAAAAGCCGAAGCCGTGCAGGCCAAATTGTGGGCTGGAACAGACCGGATCAAATGGGATCAGGACGGGTTGGGTTGGGGGCGTGGCCAGTGCTGGTGTGGGGGCAGAGCCTGGGTTCACTTGTGGAACAGGATTGGCTTGGCCAGACCAGCGAGGATCTTTGGTACCTGGACGGAAATGATCTCTGCAATCATCTCGGGGAAGCTGACCTTGGTGGGCAGAGACTGGGCCTGGACGAAAAGGTCAAAGGTGAACTGGTGCAGCTTCTGCACAACCTGTATGAGAGAGAGAGACAGTGAGAGAGAGACACAGAGAGAGAGAGACAGAGAGAGAGAGACAGAGAGAGAGAGACAGAGAGACAGAGACACAGAGAGAGAGAGACACAGAGAGAGAGAGACAGAGACAGAGAGCCAGAGACAGAGAGCCAGAGAGAGAGAGAGAGAGAGAGAGAGAGGGAGAGAGAGACAGAGACAGAGAGACAGAGACAGAGAGACAGAGAGAGAGAGAGAGAGAGAGAGAGAGAGAGAGAGAGAGAGACAGACAGAGAGAGGGAGAGACAGAGAGAGCGCGAGAGACAGACACAGAGAGACAGAGAGACAAAGACAGAGAGACAAAGACAGAGAGACAGAGACAGAGAGAGAGACAGAGAGAGAGATTGAAGGGAATGAGAAAGAGACAATCTATCTATCAATCAAACTGTCCATTTCTACATTAGAAAATGTAGAACAAAAAACAATGACATAGAAAATAAAATATGCACAAGTTAAAATATTTAATATCGTTTAACAAACTGGGGGGGAACTCTACTAATCTCAGCAAATAAATGATTGTGCTGTAAAGGTATAATAGAAATGTTATGCTTGAATTTGTTCTCTCTATATGGCATATAGACCTATTAAACCTATAAAAACAGTTTGTCTGGGGATCTTACAATGCTCAAATTGGGCTGAATATAATAGTGTGTGTTTGTGTGTGTGTCTGTGTGTGTGAGTCACTCACTGGCTGCAGCGAGTCCATGAGTCGTGTTAGCTGGTAAAAGCGTTGGGAGCAGTTGGTCTTCCGGCCGTAGTTTATCAGGCGGTCCAGCTCGTTAATGTACGTCAAACGCAGCTCATCAAAATACTTCTGACTCTTCAGTCCTTCTACAGGGACTGCAGAAAGATGGGGAGGGTTAAGATATCTAAAATGAACTTTACTGTCATCACTGTTTTTTACAATTCTAATATAAGAAATGCAAGGAAACAAACTAAAAATAGAATTCAACTTAAGAGATGTTTTAATAAAGTCTGAGTCAGTTCCGCAGGCAGCTGTGGGTGGTATTTGGAGGGCGTTTGCTTCTTTCACAGCTGTTAGTGACATTATGGTGACTAAACAGTGCCCCACCCCCACAAATTTTGAGAATTCATGTGGCTAAACAGTTCAATACGAAATAGAATAGAGGTGGGAGAATAAATCATTTCTGATACAATATAATTCTGATAGTCCTGCCCAGGGTGAGTCCCCGCCCTGCTTAGCCCAGGATAGGTACCCATGACCCTAATAAGGATTAAGCTGTTGCAAGAAATGAATGAATAAATGAATTATACTGACACAGAGGCACCAAGTAGCACCGTTTATTTGTTTAATATTACCATTTTCAACATGTTTTTAATCCATTTTTATTTTGCTTCCAAGGCCCACAAGAGGGCACAAGACCTATAATTTTAAAAGACGACACAGTTATTTTTTGAAAGGATATCAGAGTGATTATCCTAAAGAATATCAGAGTAGCCAAGACACTCCAGAGAATCCTGAACTTAACACACCATCTACTTCCAAGTCATCACATCGTATCACAAAGCATATACTGTGATAGCGGCACTGTGGGAATTTACACCCCTAAAAGAAAGCAGGATGGGTGGCTTTAGCTGCTAAAGCACTTACCCCTTTGGGCTCAGGGCCCTTTTTGAAGTGCACCCTGTCTATAAAAACTTCTTTTATTCCAACCTCCCCTCTCCCGGTCGACAGATTTAACCCCCCCTCAACCTTCATTTCTTCCGAACACCAGCCCCTCTAAAAGTTCTCTGCATGCACCTCAAATAAACTGCTCTCCACTGGTCTTCCACAGCATCTGTCACACTTGTTAGCAACTAGTTCAATGAAGAAAAAATCAATTAAGAAGTCAAATTTATCGCCAACAAACACAAAAGCATGCTGTGGTTTTATCTGAATTATTTCTGCTTCTGAGCTTTATTGGAGCGATTACAGTGTGCAGAAACAGCAGATTCTGAACTTTCCCTCAGGACCACGTTAGCGCATACAAGAAGAAGTGGAGACATTTTATTATGGTCTGAATTTGAAGAGAAGTTTATGATGAAAATGTAGGAAAAAAATCACATTTCTATGGTCATTTGAAATGATCTGCAGCTTAGGAGCTAATCAGAGGCATTTCTTCGATAGGTTTGTAATTAAAAATGTAATTATATAGTTGTGCATGAACTGTGTGGCAAAGTACAGTGGCATGTCCAGCTTTGTGAAGGTGAACAGCGACTCACTGATGCTGAAGAGCAGCAGAGCCTTCATGCAGAGGAACTCCTCCTGGGTGACCTGCAGCAGCACGAACTCCTGAGACAGGTGCTTCATCTGCATACAGTGCTCATACATGCTGGAGATGTGCATCCGCTGACTGCAGGAGAAAGGAGGTGAACATGCTCATCTGCGTGCATCTATAAACCTCTAAACATAAAGAAGGCACAGACTGGCCTAAAATCTAATTTAACCAGTTAACATCAGTGGATAAATGAACACCACATCACAGAATCACTCATTTTTGGCTCTGGAGGTGTGAGGCTAATGTTATTACAAGTAATGGAACTACAATGTTAGTAGTGGACTACCTGAAACTCTACAGTCAAAAACAGAATTGGAGTATGTAATAATAATAATGATTTCAAAAAGTTATAACAATAATAATCATTGTTATTATTATTGTTATTATTATTATTATTATTATTATTATTATTATTATTATTATTATTATTATTATTATTATTATTAACAAGAAATGCAGAGTGATTGCTGAGCCTAAACAATTCCTTGCTAGGTGGATACTGTGGTGTTCCAGGTGATTGCTAGTTAGATACTGTGATGTTCCAGGTGATTGCTAGTTAGATACTGTGGTGTTCCAGGTGATTGCTAGTTAGATATTGTGATGTTCCAGGTGATTGTTAGTTGGATACTGTGGTGTTCCAGGTGATTGTTAGTTGGATACTGTGATGTTCCAGGTGATTGTTAGTTGGATACTGTGGTGTTCCAGGTGATTGTTAGTTGGATACTGTGGTGTTCCAGGTGATTGCTAGGTGGATACTGTGGTGTTCCAGGTGATTGTTAGATGGATACTGTGATGTTCCAGGTGATATTGTTGACATATAATACAAACTTTTTCACACTTTCTCCATTCACACCTAGAAAACCTAAATGATATGACAATTGTATGTCCGATCAAAAAGCTGTAAACTAGCATGCCATTCCCAATCAAACTCAATATTCTGAATGCCTGAGAGAGATAAACAATAAGAATATGTTTATGCTGTTGTTATGATGACAGTGTTATTAATCACTAATAATCAAACCTGCTAATCTTTCTAAGTTGATCTTTACTTGATGTCGAAAAGAAAGTCTTTAATTCAAGATGGACACTTCAGGAAGAAAATAAATAACGCAAAACATATTTGGATATCAGGAAATATATATACATCTATTAGCCTCCAAGTTCCAAAGCAAAATAAAAGAGGCATAAACATAATCAGGATTAGGGGTAGTGGGGTAGCGGGGCAGGAGCGAGGGTAAGGGGCTGTGAGGAGCTGAACAAATTGGATTTTTCGCTGAAACCACAAAATGAAGTGTTACCAAGTGAGACAGATTCACTAGCAAGCTAAAAATGAGCTCCACGGCTGAAATAGTGGCATTTTCCCCTCCTGCTAGGCTAGACTTTTCCTGAGTCCTTGTATTGGAGCACAATAGCAGAGTTTGAAGAGAGGAGCAGATGCATCTCTCCAAAAGACATCATCTCTCTGTCCTTTAGCTTCAGAAGGAGCTGGTCATTGAGAGTGTGTGGGAGTGAAAAAATCCAATTTTCTCTGGGGAATTATGTGTGTGAGAAAAATCCTGCACATCTTAATAAGACAACGGTAATGAACAAACAAACTCGGGCAGAACCCTGCTGGACCATTGTGCTCAGAGATTCAAGAGATGCGAGGGAGAGAAAGAGAGAGAGTGAAAGGAAAGAGAGAGAGAGAGAGAGAGAAAGAGAAAGACAGCGAGAGACAGACAGAGAGAGAGAGACAATTAGGTAAACAGGAAAGTGATAGGAAGCTGTAAAAACGAGAAGAAAAAAATTGTTAGGGAGGATGATGACTTTATAGAGTTTAGAGAAGACACAGGGTAGAGCAAAAAAAGACTAGAACTCCCCACGGACTCACTCATCAGAGTCAAAAGATGAATGGGAGAAAGGAGGAAAAAGAAATAAATGGATGGAGAAATAGAGGGGAGGCAGGAAGTGAGATGAATGGATGGACAGAGATAAAAAAGTGGAGGAAGGTCATGCAATGCCTATAAGAAATAGATTTGCTTTCTTCTCTATTGTCAAAGGTCTGAAATGATGAAGGTAAATGACCCACACAGTTCAGCCAGAGACCACGTTTACAGCTGCTGCAGCTGATCATCTTTAGTTTTGCAACAAGGCTGATAACTAGTCCTGGAAATAGTCCACAGCTTTTCCCAAGGGGGAGGTTTTGGGGAGATTGGGTCAATACTTTAACCCACTGTTTCAACGAAGGCCCTAAAATTCTCAAGGGAGGGTTAGTTCAACAAAGAAGAAAGACCGCTGGATCACAGTGTATCTGGAATCACCAGTCAATAATAACTACAACTCATGCCAAAAAACCTGTTATAATCATGGATGGCGATCTTAGTTTTTGTGATCACATTAAAGCTACAACTAAATTAGCGTTCAGGCATCTCAAGAACATAACTAAGATTTGAAGACCCCTTCATAAAGGGTTGCAGTGTTCTCGTTTTTTGTGTGGGGGGGGGGGGGGGGGGGGGGGGGGGGGGGGGGGGGGGGGGGGGGGGGGGGGGGGGGGGGGGGGGG
>JBBMFX010556794.1:0-16281 GCA_037832545.1 Rhabdalestes septentrionalis
GTGTGTGTGTGTATGTGTGTGTGTGTGTGTGTGGGTGTGTGGGTGAGTGTGTGTGTGTGTGTGTGTGTGTGTGTTTGTGTGTGTGTGTGTGTGTGTACTGGTTTAAAAAAATCAGGGTTGTTTGAATCGAAGGGAGTAGCTTTAAAACACACACGCAGAAACTCAAGACAACCAGACCTATTAAGATCATTTGTCAGTTTGTGAGAGTGCAGATACAGAATTACACAAAAGCCCAAAACTAACTAACTAAAAAAAAAAGTTTCAATTCGATATACAAAGATAGATTTCTTCTGTTTATATTTGTTCACAGACCTCTGCTCCCAGCCCTTAATCAGCTGGATAAGGTCTGGCAGTGGCGAGATAGATCAGATATGTGGAGCAGCAGGGGAGAGCTTATCGCAGCTTTGGCTGCAGCTTTCACACAGTTCACTAGGATGAAAATAACCATTGAAATTAATGACCATACACAGTCTTTTCAATGATTATTTAATATACAATATTAATAATGCTTACAGTAATGCTGGATAGGAAAGGCTCAGTCAGTGAATTCCCCCTTTTCTAGGACGACTGCATATGATTCTGGAAGAGAAGGCACAGTCAGGTCTACATGGTGATGGTACTAATGAGTGAAAGGGGCTATAATGGCAATAAAGGGTCTATGGAGATAAGGCCTATGGTACTAATATGAAAATGGTTACCAGATTTATGGTGCGAACTTGACAGTCATAATTTAAAGGGGCTGCTCTGGCACTAATTCATATTAAGATGCTTATAGATCTATATCAACAAAACAGAGACACGGAGATCAACACAAAATAAAGAAGAAAAATAATAGTATAAGTCAAAATAAAAATACATAAACTCTCCAGAAATACACTGAATTTGCTGAAAACTCTATGCTGTGTACAAAGACAAGTGGTTATAAATGCTATAGATAAATAAGTAACAGTTGCTCTTAAGAGTCTGTGGTGTTTGTAGGTTTGTGGTGCTTAGAACATTATTTTGCCTGTAGTACTGACTGCTAAAGTGGCTGTGGGACACTGTGCTGACGTGTTTATGATGTAGCACTGACTCTAATGTACCCTTATAACACAGAGCATCAGTATGTGACCATTAAAGTGAAAAAGATCCATAAACCAGAAGTATTTAAATTGAATTACATTCATTCATTTTCTGTAACTGCTTAATCTTTACAAGGATCGCATTTACCTTGAGCCTATCCCTGTGTCTACGGGGACGAGGCAGGAAATCACCCACCCACACACACACAGATACCATTCACTGCATTCAATTATAATTTGTACAAATTCTCAGAATGATCAATTATAAATGGCCTGTGTGCATTGAATTGTATTTTTGTTCCACTGTCCTTATTTTCTCCATCTTCCTCTCCTCCGCTTACTCTGTCACTTCTTCATCACCCCTCAGGCTGCCATGCATCCTGCCGCGTGTGTGTGGGCCCGGAGCCATCGGACTGCGTGCGCTGTGTAAAACCAGAGGAGGTGGTGCAGCCTCTTCACACACACGTCTCTCACGGCATGTGTGCTTCCGCCTGTCTGCCACAGCACTACCTGGACACGGAACTCGTCTGCAGAGGCGAGTAGACACAGCCTCTAATTTCCCCCCACTGCTCTTTTTAATACTGAATCAAAAGTCAACACACTTATCAGCGCAGTGCCAAAAGTGATGATTATTAGTAGTGTAAAGTAAACCTTATGGTGATGTGTGAACACACCATAGCACACTGTGAAAGTCTTCCTGAATTTAACCCATTCGCCGAGTGAAGTAGTGGGTCGCCAGGAACACAGCGCATGGGGAGCGGTGTGTGGGGAGGGTATTTCATATTGATGTGCGATACCACTGATTTCCTTTCCGATCCGATACCAAGTAAAATTCAGGCTGGTATCGACGATACTGATCCTATAACGATATTTTGTGCAAAAATGTAACATGTTTGGAAAAAAAAAAAAGTAATGTAGGCCTATTTGAGGTTTTCTTCATAATAGATAGAAAACAACAGGATATTTGTTCTTGTTGTTTAATAATGTAAAGTACTACCATAGCAAGAAATAAAACAAACCTGAAGAACAGTAAACATTCACACTTTTCCTCATTCATGACAGCTATTCAGCTATTGTTGTGAGAGAGCACATCGACGCCGCGATGCATTAATACAGCCGTATTTCACATATGATTATGGCAGGCAGAATAGGAAGTAGTTTCTTCTTATTTAGACAATCTCAATAATATAGTTACTTTCCACTGAGTTCCTGTTAATGATAAAATCCACATTTACCCTAAATTACTAAAATATCGATATTTTAATGTGAGAATCGATATTAAAACATCGATAACCGGTATTTCAGTATCGATCCGCACATCACTAGTATTTAACTCAAGGGAACCTCAGTGGTACCACTAGTCCTGGGATTCATACCCATGACCCATGGATTGCAGGGGCGACTCCCTAACCACCAGGCCACCTGCAGCTCCAAGTAGATTCTCTAGCAGTTTTATCTCTAGCAAGATGCGTCTCTAAAAAATTAGCAAGGTGCTGTTTTACTTCCAAAGTGCATCCTGGTCAGTCAGAAGGCTGCACGTCTCCTAAGTCCACTAATGAAAGAAAGGTAAACATTCACCTCTCACTACTCTCTCCCCATTCAATTAGTCCCTGATGTGTTTAAACTCTGCCTCTTTTTTAAACTCGTATTCGCGATCAATGCAGAAACCCTGATGAGAGAGTAGTCATTAAGGTGTGAATAGTGTAGCTGCTTGGAAGGGGGGCGATTACTCTGAGCATTCCGGTGTTAAATCTTCTCCCTTATTGAGGTAAAGTCCCTGCTAATTTCCACACTAGCCAAAACCGTCTGCTAAATCTGCTCGTTAGCTTCTAAACGATGTGTTAGTCTGAGATTTTGGACAGTCACTAACATTTAAAAGATTGGAGACTACTGTTCAGTGTCTTTAGTGTTATCTGCTGTGCTGCACTTTTTGGTGATTATTTCATGAAATGATCTTCGAAACGTTGCCTTCCGCTAGTTACTTTACATGCGTCAGTGTGTGTATGAACACAAATGGAGCACTAATGATGAATTTCCATTCAACTTATTGCTTTGTGATTCCTGCATGTCAGATTGAGAGCCTCAAATGATACAATCTGTTGTGCTATAGTCTTAACCTTTGCTCAGAGGTGGAGGTTGGATTTAAAGCAATTTTCATGTAGGGGACAGTGGGGTAAAGTGAGACATTTTTACATTGGCTCACCTCTAAGCAAGCTAAAATTATATATCAGCAAAATTAACTCATTTCCCGTTCATTTAGAATGTTTCCTTGCCATGTAAATTATCAGAATGTATTTAAGCTAAAGGTTAGTGAAAATATGATTGTTTTTTAAAAAGTTGTCTTGTGTCTCACTTTACCCCAGCTTAGGGGTAAACTGAGACAGGCCAGAGAAATCAAAGGGGTAAAGTGAACTAGCTGGGGATAAATGGATCCACTTACTTTTTCCACACTAAAACTACCATAACAACACATGTTGTAACTGTTCGAATCCTGACAGCTAGCTTGACAACCGCACATTCCAGAACTAATTAGCCAGCTATATTGTCCTGTGGTCAGAGCAAAGGACAATCAGAACCAGCTAGAACAGCCTGGGACTCAGAACACAGGACTAGACGCACCTGGATTAGAACATCAGCTTACTGTCATACTCTACTAGGCCTACTCTACATTCCAGCCCTGATGGTTACAGGGAAAATGAGGAGTTCCTTTCTTTGTGTGGTTCCTCCAGGCCTATTAGGTTGAGGCAGCTTCTTTACCACACGTAAACTCATTTTCCTTCATAGCAAACATGGGTCCCTCCCATTCTTTCATGATTCCCTGAATTCCCAATGGACCTAAATCCAGATGTTGCCTGGTGTCACTGCTGACATGAAGGTCTCATTCACAAGTCCTGCAATCTGGTTGATTGATACAGATTTACCAGGGTTGGATCTCATTCACCCATCAAGAGCTCGGCTGTATTGTACAGTATTGTACGGGCCAGACATGGTCATAATGGCTTTCCTACATATGACATAAAAAATAAACATATGTAATGTAATATTACATTAAAATATGTTTAAGACAAAATTTTTACTTATGCCTCATGTCTCAATTTACCCCACAACATTTGTCTCACTTTACCCCATTGACATATTTTAGAAAAAACTATCTTTCTTAGCTATTCAGGCTAATTTTCAGCTAGCATCATCCCATGGTTTTATATGTTGCTAGTTCATCAACATGTATGACATAAGTTTTTCTACCTGAATCAGTCTGCTCTGGCACAAGAGTTTATTAAGTTGACAGCAAGAAAAATTACTTTAACATGCAAACAAAAATATTTTTGTGAAAAAAACATGCCTACCAAAGCACCCTGTGATGATTGTCTAAACAGCCTCTTCCGACTGGCTGCAGTGTCCAGACACTATACTTTCATTAGAGCTGCCTTTTTGGATCCCAGGTTTTAGATGAAGCTGAAATGCTGGAGTGTTGAAAGTGGATCTATCAGCAAATACAGTTTTACAGCTGATTTATTAAAGAACCACTTAGGCCACGGTGTCTTTTCACGACTGGAATCATTAGTCTAGACAACTCAATCTGTGTTCTCCTCCTACATTAAGATAAATGGCTTTCTCTGGCAAATGTACACACAAACACACACACACACACACACACACAGGCTGATACATGGACAGAGCTAGGATCTGCCACTCACTCACCAAACAATGACTATGCTAGGTACAAGAACACTACTACCAAGATTATATAAAGAAATGCTGAGGTTAGACAGTGTGGTTCATGCATTGAAAACACTAAAGACTGTTTGTGCTCATTTGTTTACTTTTTAGTTATTGGCTTTTTATTACTCATAACTTTTCAGACGGAGGTGAGTCCCCAGATTTTGATTGGTGGTGTAGGTTACTGGGATATCCAGAAATAGATCCGTGCTGATGGATTTAGCCAATATGTTTGATGTGGAGGCTTGGGCACACTCCAGCGCACGCAGTATTGTAGGTTGTGGAAATTCAGCTTTGGGCTATGGGCTTTTATCAATGGCCCCACTGTCAGAGTGCAGAGACGATATGTCCTTCTGACATCAATAGTGTCCATTGTGTTCAACTTGCATGCTTAGACAAATGTTGAGCTTCCTCAAGGCTACTGTTTGTGCCGTGTGTGTGTGTGTGTGTATGAATGTGTGTGCATGGGAGGGTGTGTGTTGACAGATCGGATATCAGGCAGAGGAAATTCCATCATGTAAATCCCTCTTCTTTTCTCAACAACCTGTCCAAGGACCTCTGTCTGTGTTTGTGTGTGTTTCATGTACTGGTGGATGAGTAGTTAAACCCACCACCGGCAGTTACAATAACACTATAATTTATATTAATAAAGACATGGCTGGATGAGTTCAGTGTGGAAGAACTTGACTGGCCCACACTGAGACCTGACCTCAACCTCATCTAACAGCTTTGGGATGAACTGGAACGGAGATTGTGAGCCAGGCCTTATCTACCAAGATCAGTGAACAGTTTAGGACCTCAGCTATTTAAAAAATCTAATTAAAACGACAACAATTTAAAGAATATGGAAAAATAACAAGAAAGAAATGTCAGAAGAAGAACAAGAGCAAGAGCCATAATAATGAAAAAATCAAAAGGAAAAGTAATACAAAAATTTTAACCTCTAAGTGTGAAATATTAAAGTGTTTAGTTACAGCAGCAATGTGTGAGTGCTAATTCACAATAAAACGTCCATCTTTGCATGTTAATTATAGGGACTAAATGTGAAATTCAATATTTTCCTGACAATCTTCTGTGTCGTCCTTTTAAAATCCTTCCCAAATTGCTTGTAAAATATGTGAAGCACTTCAGCTTTCACAGCTTCAAAATCCAACCCATCTGTTTCTCCTTTTGGACCACTAAATAAGCTATCGCCCGTCCGTATAAATCGCTTTAGGACCATATGAAAGCCCCACGCCTGACACTGTGAATCAGCGTCTTCTGACTGATATACCTCTTTCATTTCAGTTCTGGCTTCCTTTCAAATCATATTTCACAGCTCCCAACCTCATTCAAAAGTACAAAGATCAATAAGTGAGGCTCAGTGGAGCGATTCATCAGATCTGTGAATTGTATAAGATATTGCTATACCTGCTTCCCTCTGGGCTAAATAGGGTAGAATGCAGATTGACAGTTACTGCTATAGATAGGTGCTTTCTGCAGTCTGACAGTGTGAACTGGCGAAATAGCAAAAAACCACAAAACAACACGATTGATGCTGTATGACAGATGCTGCAAGGCTGTGTGTGTGAGTGTGTGTGTGTGTGTTGGAGTGTTTTGCTCTTGTTTTGATAGCCATATGTCTCCATGAAGATAAGAAACCATAAACATTTTGACAAGATTGGCAACACATTAAGCTTCAAGTCAGGTCCGCCTGAAAACTGTAGTCTATGACACAGCTCACATTAAGCCATTATGTAATTGAAAAGATGAAATAGTTGTTTTCCTGTAATCTCCCATCAAAATACAGTGAGTCACCTCTTAAACATTTGACTTTTGTTAACGTCACTGTCTACCGGATGGTGGAGCGAAATAATATAAACCAATAATACAATCTTTCACCTCCTCTTCTCACCACCCTCACCTCTCATCAGGTGAAACTGGGCACTGATGCTCCCCAGTGGCCTGATAGTGTTGGGGCCGCTGGTGTGTCAGTGCTCTTAAGGATCAAGCAATTCTTCCACTTTAGGCCACACCTACTATTAGTTAATGCCACACCAGGTAAGATCTCAGTGTTCCCTCTTTGGCTGAATTCGGACTGTTTGCTCTTTCTGTCTGTTTCAGAGTGCCACCACTCGTGTGCACATTGCATGGCAGGAAACGCCCACAGCTGCACGTCTTGTCTCCAACCCAGCGTCCTTCACCATGGACAGTGCCTTGACCGTTGCCCCCATGGAACCCATGTGCAGGATCTTACGTGCCACGGTGAGTGCCCTCTGTACCCCATGCCTAGTCCTTCTTCCTTAAGGGTGCAAAAATTCTATAAAAAATTCTATAGGGCATTAAACTGTCCAATTTAATTCCCAGAACCTTAAGGTAGCTGAGTCTCACAGTGTTAGAAAAAGAAATTGAAGTGATTCTCTCAGATTAAGGAGACATTGTTTGGCTTAAAATGAAGTTAATAAACACAAATAAAATGCAATTCTCGAAGCGAAACCAGCTTTGGTCTGGTAAATGAAGCCCAGTTAAAAGTCGCTTCATTCCAGCACTGCATGTGCTTTAAGATGAGTCCAGCCCGAGAGGAACATTACATACTTAAGAGTTAATCACAATATAATTTCCTCTTGAACTGCTTTTTCTGGAGGAAAGACCAATAAACACGTTTAGTGAAAGTCTGCATGCTAAATGCCTTTAACTCCGGGCTCTTTTTCGCTGGCTAATTGAGCATGCTAACGCTTCGTTTCAGCTGGTTGAACCAAGATGGTCCTGCAGCAGTCTGTTGAATTATGTAGTGAATTAGTCATCTGGCACCTGGCATCACTTGTTATCGGAAACAGAAGGCTACCGCACAACCCAGAAGGAACACAGTATTATCATAGTTGGATCTTTTAATGTTTACTTTTTACTTCTTCTGTAAAATTACTTCTTTAGGAGTCCAGAAAGGGTGCAATGCAGGACAGCCAGTCAGAGCAAGAAAATCAGACCTCTTTAATTCTAAGTAATAAAGTGAGGCTGGAAAATAGTTACGTAAAATGAATGAAAACACATTTTACTGCACCTATGCAACATCAAAAAATAAAATACAAGAACGATGTCAGAAAGGGTTATTAAATAGCTGGATCCAAAGTTTAGATAGGGATGAAAACATTAAAATGTGAAGACCAAAGAGGCTTCCATGACTAGGGTTAGGAAATACTGCTGTAATGTTCATAATTTCTGCACTTTCAAGTGTAACTGAATAAGTGAATACAGAAAAGTGACGTATGAGCTCCTAAAGTAGGAGTAGACATAGAAAGCTGTTGTTTCAAAAAAAGTGTACACAGAAAAAGACAATAGAATTATTTTTACCTGCATTATAGAAGTAGCAAATCAGTTATTTACCCGTATCAGTTTAGACTCCCACAGTATGTATCAGTTTCTGAAGTAATTAGTCACAGTAGGTGTATTGGATTCACTGCATGTACCATAAAACTGTACCATAAACCTGTTCTGTGTGTCTTGGATGTACAGTTATTTATATATGAATTTATTTATCTATTTTAGCCTGCCACCCATCCTGCAAGGAATGTTCTGGTCCCTCTCAAGCAGACTGCACAGCGTGCCCCCCACATGCCAGCCTCCACAATGGCTACTGCCGGACCAGCTGCCTTGAGGGACAGTACCTGAATGCTGTGGGCTACTGCAATGGTTAGTTCACCTGTCAGCACCTTTTCTTCTCAATTTCACTTTGCTCTGGCTCTGACTATTTGTACGCAAGACAAAAAGTTAGACTAGACCACATTAGACAACAAGCAAGACCTAAAATCAAACCTCACATTTTCAAAACGAAAGATGTCAATGTTTGTCAGACAGTGTGACACAGGCACACAGTGTGAACTGCACAACATGTTTCCTCTGCATTTACCCATTCACCAAGTGAAGCAGCAGCCAGCCAGGAACACAACATCCAGGGAGCAGTGTGTGGGGACGTTGTCTCGCTCAGGGTACCTCAGAAGTGTTTAGTAGTCTTGGGAATCGAAGCTACAACTCCCTGATTGCAAAACTCCATTATTAGAAAGTCATCCGCATCCTTTTAACCACATGGTGCATTTACATGTCTGTTGTTAACTTGTATTTTTAGTATAAAATCTTCTTTTTTCTTACTGTCTCTGGAATTTAGATAAACTGCTTAACATTATAAACACTTTATATCCCTAAGCTTTAGCCTAAGACACCTTTGTTGTATTAATCGAGTCAGATTTTGTTCTGAAACAAGAGATAATTGGTGTCTAGGGAACCACTGGACTGCTTCACTCATTTTGATCTGTGCCAAAACCTGTAAAGTTGAGAACATGAAGGTCATTCATGGTGGTGAAAGTGTTCTATTGAACAGTTTGGTTTGGTTGTTCTTCTGTAGTTGTTTGGTTGTTCTTTTGTAGTCATGTTCTGTATCAGGTGATCTTGTGGTACGGTTGACTTTACAACATTTGCTTGATCACGTAAGGGTCTGTTGTGTCTCAGGATGCAGGTCTAATCATGCACTGAAGTTTTGTTTACGAATGCCTCAACAAACACTCAGGTAAAGCGTGATAGACTATCAGTTAGAAAACAGAGCATGAAGGTATACGGGTCTGAGCGCATACCACAAACCAAAAAAAGAGTGAGCTGCTCTGAAAATGACCTACTAAAAATGTGATATAAACCATACTTGAGGCTGATGCAAATTATAAGGGACTTTAGATCATCTTTAATATCAGCTGGTATAATTTAAGATTTATTAATCAACACTTTTGAAAATAAGGGTTCCAAAATGAGTTCTGTGTGGATTCTTAAAAGAACTGTTTTTCTAAATGAGATGTGTGAGTGTGAAGAAACTCCATATAATGTAAAAGTTCTTGAAAAAGCATGAACAGCATGGATCCATGCTGCAAATGGTAAATCATCAACACTCAACAAAACAACTCCTTAAATTGAGGTTCACTGGTTTTGCTGGTACTTGAGGTATCAGACAATACGTTGAGCTTTGTTTGGAGTTGCTGTGTCATGTAGAACCAAAGTTTACATTTGAAATTGAAAAAAGATAATAATAATAATAACGGCTACATCTAACATTAACCCATGAAAAACAAAAAAAACAGAAACAAACAAATCTTTGAAACAAACAGAAAAAGCAGAACAGGTGGGAGAAATTTCAGGATAGTCTCCGCCCACAAGTGGGTGGGGAAAACCCGCTGAGTGCGGCAGTCCGGAGTGCGGCTGAGTGGTGGCGCTCTCTGAGCTGTGGCGCTCTCTCTGGCGAGCATTTAGGAGAACAAACACTGCTTTTAGACCCTTTATATTTGTTGAAATCAGATTTTACTTATTCATTCTGTGTTCTAAGGGCTACTCTGATTAAAAAAATTTTCATGTACTGTAGTTCTTCACTGAAAATCAGTTCCTCTTAAACTACAAATCAGCATAAAGTCAATGAATAAAATCAAAATCTTCAGTAACTGAAACAAATCAGAATAGAGGAGCAGTTTTAGTTTAGTACTTATTTAGTAATTATCCACTGTGCTTTAGTAGTAACAAGAAACGAGCTTTAATCGAGTTACAACACATTACAAAAGACGTATTTTGTTTAGGCTTTACTCAAGAATAATGCTCTGCTGCTCTAAGAAAAATCTTGAGAGCTTCTCATTGCCACCAAATATCTCACTAGGCCTCTAGCGAGTGTGATGTGGAGCAGAATCTCCCCTTTTGTTTTCTATTAAATGCGCTATCAACAATTACAGCTCCAAATCATCAGCATCTGCAAAGCTAGCAAGACTTGGAAGTGCAATTATGATGTAAACAAATTGATAAAAAAAATACCGGATTTGATTACACCGTGGAAGGAGAGCGAGGAAAAGAAAACAGAAGTTATTTAACAGGCGACGTGTCCTCTCTTCTGCCCGGCCCCATTAATAAAAGATGCCTGGTGGGTCTTCACTGGGAGGCACATTTCATCTGTCCCACATAATCACATGTTCCCATCTCCCCATCCTACCCTCAGATAGCCTGTTACACAAGATGCTGCGCCAAAGGCCACTGTAACTCACTGCTACAGGCGAGATCCCTCTTTACTATATCCGAGCACATTTCTCAGCCTGAGATCCGAGCCATCAGCATGTTCCCCCGATCTCCGTCACTGTTAGGAAGGTTAAAACTGATCTTCAGACGACTGACTCTCACAGTGCTCATTTCCAGTTGTTCCGTTTACTATATATACACCACACTTAGCTCCTAATGTAATGTAGCTCCTACTTGCTGGTGTATAGATTTTATAGACGTATTTGATGTGTACACAGATCCGATGATCAAGGGTATTGATCATAAAAAAATCTATTTTTGGGTCAAGTTGTGCCTGTAATATATGAGGAGAGATGGAGGACAGTTCAAATCAACTTTAGTGATGTCACAGGTAAGGGGGCTTTAAGACACTATCTATCAGATCAGTTGTTTAAATAAAGATGTGCCTCACTGATTGTTGTGGTTTAATTAAATGTAATTGGCCCTTTAATGCAGCTACACGTTGAGGGATCCTTACCTATAAATGGCTTGGTAAGAGCCAGCAAATTCCCGTCCTTCCCCAGAACAAGTCCACAGAGCGAGAAGGTTATTTTTAACAGCAACTTTTTATACCCATAAACCCAGAGGATGGCCTCAAAATACTGGCTTTATAGCAACCATGTAATGACATTTCACATTGTATTGCCATAAATGCATCTGATTTTTATTCAGAGTTACCTTTTTTTATAGAAATGTTCAAATATTAGGTTTAATAGATTAAATTATGGAAAGCTTGTGTAGTTTGTGGATGGTCTCCACATGTGTATAGGCTCCAGGTATGTGCAACCTAGTAAGGATCAAGCAGGTAGTGCTACTACTGATTATTAAACAGGTAGTGCTACTACTGATTATTAAACAGGTAGTGCTACTACTGGTAGGTTATATAGCAGATGGGTAAGTGGACCGTATACATTAGCTAGTGAGTGGACAAGATAGGTATTTATAATAAGATTGGAAAATATTATTAGAAATCCGGTATTTACCAAATGCATAAAAACTGTTCCCTTTAAGTCTGTCATTTTTAAACTGAAATAAAATTAGGTTTGGCATTTTAATTAGGTTTGGCATTTTAATTAAGTGGAGTGTACCGAAAAAGAGAAAAATCCAAACATTGCCATCTGGTCCAAGAACAATGCCTGTTGTGTACTGTTTGCTGGAAAGTCGGTGAGGAAGTTACATTAACACGTTCACCAAAGAGTCATTCAGTTCAGTGTTCACGAAAAATAGAGGAAAAAATAGGTTCATGCACAACACTGAATACAGTTATATTTTATATGGAAATGTAGCTGAATTTGCTTTAATACTAATGTTAAAATTTTAGTAACCTGCTTTCCAGAGAAGGCTAAGCACTGATCATGATACATCAAGTCATAGCAGCTCCCACTGTTGTGCTGAGAGATGGAGGCGTGGGAGGGCCATCCTGCCCACCCAGAGAGAGCAAACCAGTTGTGTTCTGTGGACTCCATGCTACAGATGGCTGAGGCATCTCAGGGGACTGAACTCATGATACTTGCCCCCTTATCCTCATAAGTGGGATGGGGTATCTGGGTGTATTTATTCCCTGAGCAGTGTGTTATTTTTGGCCCTCACTCCTGAGCACACCTGGCTATCAGTCTGCTGCCCTGTCTGGCTGTGTTCATGTGTATGATGAAGAGGATACACATTATTTACAGTCTATAGATCTCTCACACACCAATACACACCTGCCACTTACACACATCCACACCCACTGCAATGGACTGAAAAGAAATATCACACTCTAGCTCTACTTGATTCATCAAATTTTATCTTTAATTATTTTGGCATTGGGAATGGTAAAACAAATAATTGGCCTAAAAAAGATTAGTATGCCATTTTACACTGAATTCACTGAATTTCATTTTGTCTGGTGTTCTCATTAGATTCCACCAGTTGTTATGATCCCTGACATCACTTGTGATTTAACTGGATGCATGTCAGAAGCGGCTCTCAGTTCTGCTTTGCTAAAAATACACACTGGGACGATTTTTGATGCGTTACTGCCAGACCTGTCAAGCCACACATTTCTTCCATATTGTAGCCTTCTGTCCTACTGCTTTACCATTCTAACGTTTTCCATATTTTCCCATTTTCCTCTCCCTCATCTTAGATAAATCTTAAATAGCACAGAGCATCCAGTCAATTTTCAAAATAAAACACCCTGTGCAGAAACATCACATAAATCACATACATTTCTACATTATATATATATTAGGGGTGTGCAGAGCGGGCGTTATTTGTATCTGTACATGTATTTGGAGAAAGAGGAAAAGTATTTGTATTTGTAATTGGATTCGAGTAAAATATATAATTAAACGCGCAAACTCCGGAGCAGTGCCGGCGCCAGAGTGGACCAACTGGGTAGGCATCTACGTGATCATGGGTAGGCACTATCGGACGTGGATCGGGGCGGACGGTGGTGGGTTTATGTTTTTTGCCGCTTGCTGGCTGATTTTTTTGTTCCTGCTCTCCAGGCTGCAATTACGCAATTTCGTAGGGGGGGAATATTACAGAGGTAAAGAGATGGCGATATTGCCGCCTGGAGAGCAGCTTTTAAGGTGGAATGAATATTTCGAATGGGAGCTGTGCAAAAGGAGATACCTTCAGCGTCGTGCGGCCGTTCACCAATTTTCCAGGTCGAACAAGTTCCAGTACGCCGCTACACATGAGCGACGCGTTGGAAGGGGGTGGCTTTTCAATCGCTAGGGCAATACCATCTGATGCCCCCACCTTGGCACCGGCACTGGAAATGAGTATCTATTCCCAAACACGAGCCTGGGAGGTGTACTGGGGGGCAGGGTTTCCCGAATATAAATATTTTTTTAAGTATTTGTCCGAATACTGTATTCGTAAAAAACACTTTATTTGTGCCTTTCGGAATACTTACGGAATATTTGTATTTGTCTCCACCCCTAATATTTATATATATATATATATATATAAATATTAAATATAGTTTTTAAGACTTACACAGATGCTCGCCCCTTATAGGACGACCTCTTCACTTAATCAGCCTTGATTTACAGGTCACTGCAGTTTTGGTTAGATATCTAGTTACTTAGTTACAGGTAAGGATTCCGTCTGAATGCCTGAAACATTTCTTCCACAGAGTTTGGCTATTTTTCAGCTTAATATCCACTGAGGTCCAGAAGTGTGGAAGCAGTAAATCTTGTTGAGTTGTGTTACACTGTAAAAACACTCAAGACCTTTTAAATGACGTCTTTACAACCTTTTTATTTTCATTTAGAAGTAAACAGGTTTTTGCCACTGTTCTCTTAAGATTTATGCAAATGCGCTCTGTTATGATAGGCTACCTGGTACTCTGTCTAATTCCTGATTACCTCAACAAGAACGAGTGGGGAAAGGCTCTTTTATGCTAATCAGGCTTATAATGTATGCAAAGGCGTATAGGTTTTGTGACAAAATTTCCGACTAATCTGTTTGCAGAGATGGACTGTGTGACCTGGGGAGTGAAAAGTAAATTTTGAAATGTCAGCACTGGTCATCCACTTCATCAAGCTCTTTTATTTAAAAAGAAAATTAGTTTTCCATTATGCAGGCTCATTTACATCTAGATTACAAAAGAAACTAAGGTATTCCTACTCTTCTCAAAGTGGACAGGGTACAGGTTCAGTTCATTCATTGAAAGCTGATCAAGCTTTCTGGATCATCTTAATGGAGGGGCTGGATATAGTTTGAGCTACATTCAAACCAGATAAGTACCGGGAGCTAAACTAATGAAGCAGAATTTGGACACTGTTTTGGCAGAAACTTACATATATAATGCACCCTGTGTCATGACACAAAGGAGGCACTATATGTTCGAACACACAAGGCTAAATCCCAAATGGCTCAGTGTTATGTGCTGTTTGAGTACAGAAGCAATTATTTCATGACCTTTATAGGGTGCTATCAAGAGAGTTGGGAGTCAATTGAAATTCAGCTATATTCAAACTGTTGTGCTTGCTCTTATTATCTGTTTTTAACACACCATTGTCACTTTTGGAATGAAAATGGTCCACCATCTAAAATATCCAAGATCATCTCTTTGGACAGAAACTGATCACTGATGCAGGGGTAGAAGATGACTTGCCTAAGCTATCCATTAACAGATGGAAAACAGTCTCTAACGAAACACCTGGGATTCCAGGACAGTGTATACAACATGTAAAAGCAAAAGGAACACCCCTGTGCCTCTTACAGTCATAGCAAAACACATTTACATCAAGTCAGGTCTAGTCAAGCAGAGCTTTTTGTCATCCCAGCTATATACATGTAGTACACAACAATGAGACCATAAGAGTACAGTATTGTAGACCCATACATATACAATGTACAGTGCCTGAGAAAATCCATAGGTCTTGGCAATAACTGTAATAACTTGCTGATGAAGTCATCTGGAATGGCAAAGAAAGCAGTCTTGCGGGACTCCCAGTGTTCATCAACCTTCTTTGGTTTCATCTTCCAAACCTCCTCCTTCATCTTACCCCAGACATGCTCAGTAATTCAGGTGTTCTGGACTTTAACAAGCTGTGAACATCAGGACACTTTTTGACTGTTTCATTTTGCACCCAGTTATTAATGTGAAAGCCCTTGGCATAAAGTTGATATATTTTTGTAACAATTGATTGATTAAAAATAAAGTTATATGCCTTTTTATTTTACTGTGTCCTTATGTGACAAGACAGCTGTGAATGAGTGGTACCTTTATTAACCAGAAATGCTGCACACCTGTTTAATGGACTTGTTAAAGTCCCTAACACCTGAAGATGAAACCAATGAATCTCAACGAACTTTGGGAGTCCTGCAAGACTGCTTTCTTTGCCATTCCAGATGATTTTAGATGAGTTATTTCAGCCAAGACATATATTTGCGGTCCTCCAAGCTCATGAAGTCATGCATGTTATTCATTCTTTTTTCCAAGGACCCACGACTTTATGTTCTGGGTTCCTTCAGAAGATCAGTCGAGATGTGACTGGCTTACTATATTTACCATACACTCTTCATTCTTATTGTTAAGAAACCTGCGCCTTTATCTGGATCAGATAAAGAATCAGAGAGGATTACTAGATGAAGACGGTCCTTTTTTTCACTCAGCACCTTTTAGTTCAAAAGGGGCTTTTATGTCATGCATAGTGCTCTAATTTCAGACTTCTTTTCTTATCCCTTTTCTGTCTTTTCTGTTTCACTCTTAGCTCACATTCAGCACAGTTTAAAGCGTTTGCTTCTGTTCTTGCACAGATAAATGAACATCTTGCTCTTCTGGCAATATTTATTGCTCTCTTTGTTTCTGTCTCTCTCCCTCTGTCCCTCTCTGTCTCTCTCCCTCTCTGTCTCTCTCTCTCTCTGTCTCTCTCTCTGTCTCTCTGTATCTCTGTCTCTCTCTCTGTCTGTCTGTCTGTCTCTCTGTCTGTCTGTCTGTCTCTTTCTCTCT
>JBBMFX010556865.1:0-16271 GCA_037832545.1 Rhabdalestes septentrionalis
ATAATAATAATAATAATAATAATAATAATAATAATAATAATAATAATAATAATAATAATAATAATAACAATAATAATTCCATGGTGGTGTAAATTTTCCTTTGGTACAGCTTGATAGAGAGTCTGATGTTTATGTTCCTTTATCTCGACTAACCACTAATGGTGTCAATACGACTCAAAGCATGGCATGACAGAGCACTTTTTCTTTCTTCCTGTGACGTGTCTGACCGGAACTCTAAATATATTATCTTGCATTTGTTTTGCCTTTTGGCTGCAACAGTGATGCACGCTCTGTTTCTGCTCCAGATGTTATTAGCACCAGAAAACCAAACTTTGCTTGAGGAAGTCTATTCATTTCTCAGAGAACAAAGACTGATTGAAATTTTTCTTTGCTTTGTGGCCAGGTTTAGGGGAGCCGTGTTTAACTTCTCTCTCCGTGACCTTAAAATGACCGGAGCCAAGGTGTTGACCGTCCAAAAATTTGTGTCTTTGAAATCTTCAAGCTCCTTAATCAAGTAACTATTATTCATGTCCTGGTTCATTAAAGGAGTTCTTCACACAGAAACACTAACGGGGCAAGCAATTAATGAAAGCCTGTGGGAACTAGTGAGCCCAAAGCCGTCGTTCGTTATTAACAACGTTAGTATTTTGGTGGGAAGTATCATTCTAAATGTTAAGGTTCATATGACTCTTCATTTATCAATCCATTATTGATTAAAGTGTAAAAACTGTCAAGTAATTTTTATCATCCAGAGAAAACACTGGGAATTTATTTTTCACATCTTCCTCGTGGCGTTTTCTGCTCTGTCACAGCACCTTCACCAACTTGCTTGGAATATTTTACACTGAAGCATCACTTTAATAAGATGTTTGGTGTATTAGATTAGTTGCCACAAGTACTATCTGCACAGGCACTGTGTTATGTATGAAGAGGTCAGATTAGATGACAGATGAGTTCGGCTCCAGACTGGAAAACATTCTGCCCCTGCATAAAGCAGCAGCTGGAAAAAAGCAACCTTACAGTGAAATGGAATAAAATTGTACATTTACAAGTGGTTAAGGTCATGTGTGGGCAGGAGTGTCCGAGACTAACATAAATGGGAAGATTTTTTTCCTGGTGCACCTCTGTGTTGGACTTGAGAGCTAGTTGTTTTTTTGTTTGTTGTATTATTAGCACAATATGTGCTCATTAAAATATCAGAATGGTTCCTCAGTTCCCATAGCACAGCTTAGACAAACTTTCGATGCCATCTTTATCTTATACGCCTCTCTAACTTGAAGTGACTCCATGAAACCCCATATTAAAAAACATGATACTGAGTACCTCGATGACAATGGATAGTGATAACTATTCCTCTCTCCTTTGAAAAGCATATACATGTAATTTTAAACTACATACTGCTAAACTTGCGACAGTGAGTGACTTTCAAAGCTATGTCCACATGTTTTATACATTAAAAAGAATGAGATACTTATGGGCATTGTAGTGGAGGATCAGGACTTCAAACCATGAAGTATTATATTGGAGTACATGTTATCGGGACCATTGGGGCACAATTGCTTATGCAATGACTGCAAAGACACACAGAGACATAGAGACAAAAAACAATATAAAATACAGAGTCTAAATAAATTTAAATACAAATCTGTTGGAAAGCAAAACGATTGGATATCCCGTTGTAGATTGTAGCAGAATTACATCATTAAAGAAAACATGATTAAATATTGAAATTCTCATCAAAGAAGGTCATAGTAGATAAAATGGTGTTTGCAATGGTACCACATATCGGGGAGCACACAAATCTCAGTTGTTTGGAGAGATAATGCCTAAACGAAAAAGTAATCTGCTCCTTTTGTATGTCCTTGCAACAAAGATTATTGCAAACCAACCTGGAGCCCAGTAAGCTCCGTGGAAATGGTGTTCTTTGCAATGCACTCTATTACACACATCCTTCAGGTCAGGCCAGAGCTGAAAGCTTCTTTTGGAGAGATATTTATTGAGATTCTCATGTATGATCTTTCCACTGTCTACCAGTGATATCTAGAGCACAGGTGTGAGATGAGAGGGAAAAGGTGGTCACCTTGGAGAGGAGGAGAGATGGGACCATCCAACTCCTTGAATTACAGGCCTTGGGTAACTTTTCCCATATTAGCTTCTCTCAAATGATGGTAAAAGGCTCAATGTGGATATGAAGGCGTTATGACCCTTGGTCAAATTGAAGATAAGGAGGTGTTATGACTCATGGCTGAAATTAAGGTGCAGGGATACAGGTTTTAAATAAAGTATGGTCTGGGGGCATCATGTTATGGTAGCTGGGTTGGTCTGTCATTGATTTTCCTTTACTCCTCTTTTACTGAGGACTCCCATTGGCTGAGAGATGGCAATACTGTTTTTAAGGGAGATAGATGTGCATTTTGAAATAGTTGCTATTCCATCCCCTCTCCGCCAACAGGCCTACCACCAGTAGTGATATAGAGTAGGCATACCTTTCGTGTCATAATCGCTCTTTGAGATTTTGAAATGTTTGCCATTGCAGCGTGTTTTATTGTGCTCTGGGAAGGGGGATGCTGGAGGGAAAAAATAGGTAATGAGAGCTGTGAAAGGAGGAACACAGGTGCTGCTTTAAAAGGGAAAAGCACTTATAAAGGCAGCTCAGTCAATTTAATCATGTCCCAGGGCTTAGCCTTTGCCTCGCTATTTCATAGCCATTCTTTTGTGGGCAGCATCTTTATTGAGGCAGAATGTTTTGGCCTCGCCATCTCTGAGGCAGTGCCTGTTTGTTGGCTGTTGCTGCGTTAGGCCACCAACCATCAGTGGCACTGTGGGAGCACCTCATGCCCTTGAACCATGTGTCTTGTTGAGAAAGCAGCAATTGCATTCCAGTTCCAGTTTGATGGCACTCGTTTGGTGAAACCTCAACAGATTGGAAAGGATTGTTGAGTGGAAACTCCAGTGTGACATGTTCTACCCCTCTTCAGCTGAACATTTGGCTGCATGGGAAAAAACATGTAAATACATTTTCTGGACTGGACATCGGTTGTGATATGTCACCAAACCTTTTTCTTTTTACATTACATTACAATCATTTGGCAGATGCTCTTATCTAAATGCATTTACAGTATTCCAAGTTTCAGGACAGTGTGAGAACTTAGAGTTCTAAGTGCTAAATATTTATGTAAGAGTATTGCAAGTAGATGCATTAAGAGAGAAGATGCTCTCTGAACAGATGAGTGTTTTCTTCAGAGGTTTGAGAGTTTTGTTGAGTTCTTTTCATTTTGCTATGCTCGTGAAGTCTCGGTTTAATGTTACATGACTTTCTAAGATGAAACCCTGATTTGAACACATGTAAAGTAATACATTAATTCGGTACTTTTCTACTTTACATATCTTTTCATGCTTACCTGTACATCATTCAAAGAGTCAGTTTCCATGAAAGAGATCAAATAAGGATTGATGGGAACTGACTGAGCAACTGCAGGGGACCGTTTGCATTATTATATGCCATCAGATTACATTACTCATATCCACACTTTGTATTGCAAATTGTGTAAAAGAGCCCCAAATATTTTCTTAAAGTATGACTATTTACATCTAGTAATATTATATAATTTTTCCACATGGATGGACAGTTCTTAAACCTTTGCTTATTTCTTTCAAAAAGAGTTATTTCACTCTCTTGGAAGAAAACTAATAAACCAACATTCATCATTTGGGTAAAATTCTTTTCTAAATGTCAAATACCTAAATTTATCAGGGTGTAAAACTAAAATGAAGTTTAAATATTAAATGTATGCCACATGTTCATCAAAACTGTATAACTTTATAACATTCCCAAACACAGAGGGAAAAAAAGTCTCCTGATCTCCTGATCATAAACAAGACAGAGATTGCATTTACATTAACAGTCCTCATCAGAAAGCTATGTTGCAGCAATCTGAGATGTTGCAGCAACCTGAGCTGAGCAATAACAGTTTGAGTTTGGGGTTTAGCACACGCTTCCTCTCACTCCTGTAAAGGGAAATGCTCTTGTAAATCTTCTCTCCAAGCATCAAGGCTCAATTTATTCACTGAGGGAGAGGAGGTGGGACTGAGCAATTGTCAAATATACATCCAAGGTGAATAGGATTTTTCAAACACATAAAACATTATTTTCCCCAATAGAACCAAAGAGGACTTGGGCACTCAGTCGTAAGGTAGGAGCGGGAGTGACCATAGACTAGGGCACCTATATTTCCCCTTAAGAAAACTTTCCTTAAACTTGAGAATCCATTGTAGGAGGTGGCAATATGTTGTTCTGAAAGTTTATTTGGGCAATATGCTGTAATTAAGAGCATAAATCCTTCCTATAAGGGACTAGGGCAAGGAGTCCCATCTGTCTGTAGAGCAGATAACTGGGTCAGCCACAGAGGTATATATTAACCTTGGCAGTGTCTCTAATACATGCCACTCTCTTTACACCCAGATATTTAAAACTATTTTGAATAAATGAGAGATTCCAGGATTGTTTCTTTTCTCTGCCTTGAGAAACAGTCATGTTAGTCATTTCTTTGTTAGTTTTCTCTTTATTAGATTTATTACTATTTATTACTATTATGAAATGTGTGCCACTTTTCTTCCTTCAGTCAGTTGATCAGGTGTCCAGTACTGATCATGTAAAACTGATCATATTCCCCATTGACTTGTATGGTGGATCATTCAGGCCTTGTGGCATCGCATATGGTATATTAACAGTATCTTAATTTGATCAATTTCTTTCCAAAAATAGAGTTGAGTCTTAAATACACGAAATGGTGGTAGTGTAACTGATTACCCCCACTCAGTTTAATAGCTCACCAACCCTGCCCCACTTATTCATTTCCAGTGCAGCCAGCAACTCAATCACTCGCAGAAAGCATGACACATGGAAGTCACCTGGTAGGAGTTAACTCCATGTTTCATCTTGGCTGTTCCTGTGTTGTTTGGGTACATTTGTCTAGAACATTTGTCTTTCCAGATTAGCATAAACTAAGAATAATCAAAGTGAGAATTAAGATGAGTCACAGAAAATGTCTGTAGAGTCACAGAAAATGTCTGTAAAGAGAGCCAGAATGAGTTCAAATCTGCCCATAAACAGCCTTTAAGACACTAAAGCTGACAATACTGGCTGCCTGGTGTAAGAAAAATAATCTCTCTCTCAATGTCGACGAGCTCTCATCATCAACAGCGCTCCTGTAGAAAGGGTCAACACACAAAGTTCCTTGACATCCATATCACAGAAGATCTCTCCTGGACCCTCAACTCTACCTCCATAGCTAAAAGGGTGGAGAGTGAAGAGAGCAAGCCTCCCTCCACCAATCCTCACCACAATCTGTAGGAGCACCACCAAAAGTCTCCCCTCCTGTTGCATCACTGTCTGATATGGGAACTGCACTGCCTTGGACTTTAACACACTGCAGCAGATAGTGAGAACAGCTGAGAAGGTTATCGGTGTGCCCCTGCTTATGTGCAAGATAGAAATGTTCTGATAAATTACGTTTCCCACAAACATTACTGTGTGATACTCATCCCCTCAGAAGGTTTATGTAACGTCCACATTTGCTGTCTATTTATCATCAGGCTGTTCTCTGTTGGTTGTAACTTGCTCTCTGTTGAATGTTGTATGCTGCGATATGTTGCACCTCTGTCCATGGAGAAGCATTGTCTCATCTCACTTTGTACATGTACACAGCTGCTGATGACAATAAAATAACCTTGAACCTTCAACACTGAACCTTAACTATGATTCAGTTATGAAATGAATGTGTGTCACTGTTGTGAGAAAATAATCAGCCTATGGGTTCTTATTTTTAGCACTGAGGCTGCTAATCAACAAGCTGCTAGCCAGTTAGCCAATTTGAGACCTTATCTTAACTGTACTATTTGAAAAATGTGTTCATATTGAGTCTTAATGAAACTAAACTCTGTTAGTATGACCGCTTAAGTCCGCTTAAGTCACACATCCTTTCAAATGTCTGTCAGATTTAGTTCCTTCATAAAATGATGGGTGATTTGTCTACGTCTAAGATGAGAATAATCAGTGCCTATACTTCTGTCTAATTCTGGGTTGAGTGCATGATTTAAGTTCCCTGCTATAGTATAGCTAAGAGGCGGAGAAGAGATTGTAAGAAAGAGATTATGAAAAAAACTTTGGATCTTCCACATTTGGAGCATAGATATTTATCAAATTCACTTTTTCAGTAGTAAGTGTGCCCTGTAAAATGATAGATCTTCCAGCCTTGTCCTTAATTACCTGTGTTAGATGAAATGGTATTGATTTATGGATCAATGTCAGAACACCTCTTGCCTGAGAGGTAAAAGGTGCTTAATACTTATTGCCCTGCCACCTTCTCCTATTTGTTTTTTGCTCTTGGCCAAATAATATGTGAGTTTCCTGAGGAAGATGCCATCTGAATGCATTTTTCTAGGTTTTGTCTGTTTGTGGTCATCTGCAGTTTATTTACAGCCCCCCATTAATACTGGTAAGGAAACAGAAAGAGAGAAACAAAACACACCTGGGTGCTAACAATGCATCACTTATAATGAACACAGTAATGAAAACAAGAGTTTAAAATGTGTTATCCACCTCCCTCACCCAAAGTGCAGTGGTACCTATCTAGCAGGTTCTGTAAAAGTTACTGTACATTCCTGGAACACTGGTTACTGCAGGCTGTGAATCTGACACCACATTGAGATCCTTTGGCAGTAAAAGTGCACATGGGTCAGTCAGAAGAACCCTTATTGGGAAATTCGTGAATTACAGGGATAAAGCCTCTGTGATGAGAACTGTCAGGGCAAAGGGACAGATTCTTTAATAAAGCCACCTGGTGAGATCAGCTGCAGCTCAACAGTAACAAGACTAAAGATCTGGTGGTGGACCTGAGATGGTCATGGTCTCCTGTCACTCCCCTCTCCACTGGTGGAGTGGATGTGGAGATGTTCAACCCCACAATGCCCTTGATGTGCACATGAATAAATAAACTGGACTAGCCAAAGATGTCTCTAGCAACTTTCAAATGGGGTCAAAGTAAGATGTATTTCCTATGAAGATTCTGATCTTTCAGACTCTGCAACACCATGTTGCGGCTGTTCTGAGTTTGAAGTGGCCAGAGCCATTTACTATGCTGTGGTGGGCTGGGGTGACAGCATGCAAGCGGCAGACACCATGAGAATTAACAAACTGATCAGGAAAGCTGGCTGCTGGGTGAGAAAATAGACAACTTGGAAAATGTGGCTGGAAAGAGAATACTGTCCAGACTTCAGTCCAGCGCTGTCAATATGGCGCACGCATTTCAATGAACACATTACAATGGGCACGGACTGCCTGCCACTCTGAAGTTTACTTTCTCAATATGTTCTAAATCATTATCGTTATGTGCAATATCTTATTAATACGTGTAACTCTTTATCATGGGCAATATTCTTATGGCCAGTTTCACTATTTAGGTTACTAGTAATGTCAAATATATCACTTCTTATGTGCAAAAGTGTATGCGCAATAGCCCTATCATGTGCAATATCACTACTAACGTATTCATCTCACGTGCCACTAATTTTATTTTATTTGTTTCATTTTTTTTTTTAGATTTTGACTATATTTCACATTGTTCTTGTCTTGTGTCTCTGTGTGTCTGTGTAGTCATAGCATTAGCATTTTCTCTCAGGATCAATAATGTTTTATGATTCTGAATCTGAAGTCGTTTGTTGTGTTGCCTTCCCTCTCTGCACTTTTGTTTATATTAACAAGTCTCAGGTTCAAGATCAAGCACCTTTTCCTCAATGTCTTGAGATGGGCGCAAAAGAGCAAGTGGCCCTGATTGCTGGTGGTTTGCTTTTGAGCTTACCTAGCTGTTACGTATTTTTGTTTGAGTTGAAGCTCTGTAATGCAACCATTCTGGCCTTTGCGTGAGTTCCTGGGTGTGTGTTTAGGCCTCACAGCCTGTGGGTTTCTGACGTTTCTAAGGCCACATTTCACAATATCTAATAAATATGAGAAAACCAAAATTAGCTACAAGCCATCCTGTGGTACTGTTTAGTTACATGCTATCTGTTTGGTCACATGCTCATCATTTCCTTTATCATTTTGAACTAGTCTTGTTTAGGTCCAAAAAGTAGACCATCAACATTTGGTAATTATGAACTGGTAAATAACAAAAGGCCTACAAATTTACGATATAAACAATTGGGATTTTGAAGATTGTAAAGTTTGATCAAAGAACAGTTTCTCTAAAGGGCTCCTTTAACCCTCTGGCTGTCCTCATTTTTGCTCCCCTTTCAGCGTCCTCGTGGCCAAAATTGGCCACCAAAAGATTAAGTCTGTGATTTGTATTACATTTATGCATTTTGCCATTTTTACTGCATAAAGTGTTTAATTAACATCAGTACTTGTCATAAGTATAATATTTCCATTCTTTTTTTTATTTTTTAATCCATCAAATACCAGTTTGTTTGCACTATGCTCTTGTTAGAAAACAACCTCAAAAGTGTAGTTTTTCTGTATTCTCACTGCTGCTGGATTTTCTTGTGTTACTAATAATACAGTCTGAGATCTGGAACTGATTAACAACAACACTGATTATTATGCATTGTTTATTTTTTGCATTATTATAAAATGAATATATATTAAAATATTTTTCAACTTTCACCAACTTGATTTCTTAAATTAGCATCAGTCCTTGTCATGAAAAGCAAAAATTCATTTAAATTAAGAATTTTAAAATGGATTGACATTGAAGAGTGCTTGTGCTAGAACACAGTGGACTGTCAGGGATATGCTCTGACGATGCACAGCCCGTAAAAAGTAACAATGCCCCACAAGTTACAAATAGCTATATTCAAGATCAAACTTTAGTATGCTGCTTGTTTGCTTCTGTTTCTGTCCCTGTCTGTTTCACACACATAACTTGTTTTAATCATGGGGACTAAAGGTAAACATGATGCCGTGTCTTTCCTGTAAAAAAATAGTTGGAATGGATGGGATAATCTGAGCATGCAGATTGTGGCAGATGTAAAAAAATGTTAAACTTAGTAAAAGAAATTGGAAACTCTTAGCTTGGGGCTAATGTAACACTCCCTATAGGCATGCGGCAGAAATGAAGATTAGCACAGAGCTGGTGATTTCTGGTCTAAACAGATGGAAAAAGACTTTAAAATGTCTTCCATCGCTTCAAACCATTGCCCATAGATGCTTTGAGAGATTTTCCTTTGGTTGTTTCCCTCACAGCTAAACTTAAGGAATATTAGAAGTGAGAGTGAGAAAAAATTGGGTTGAAATAACATTCTAGGTTAGCAAAGGAATTGGGAGTCCCCCTGGGGGAGCATTTATTAACTGATTTGCATTCTGTGATGTGACTTTGTACTTGCATGACTATAGTGGAGTTAAAGAAGAGAGGGTGGCTGTCAGAAAGTAGAAATTTTACATTTTGAACACACATGTTGTTATTTATTATAACAAAATAGCATATGTTAATATATTTTTTTAAAAGGATGTGATTAAAATGATCGAACTATTACTGAGATAAAAAAAAAATTTATCAAAATTTTTTACACATAGTCATTCACACGTGTATTATGCTACAACCTAGACTGACAAAGTTTTATTCATGTTACCAATGTAACAGCATAAATCTCGTCCAAGGCCTCATACTGATACTGATGTGGCAGGATGTGCTTAGTCATGCCGGGAACTGAATCCCAGTCTGCTGAGCAAAAACAAACTGTACCACCCACCACCTTACACAAAGCACGGCCATCCCAAGGTGCCTAACCTCATCAAATGTCTGTATGAACACCAGTATTACTCATATTGACAGTGCGCTTGTTTCAAGCTCCCTATTCCTCTATGTTTAGTGTGTCCAGTAATGGGTCAGTAAACAGGTTCAAATCGATAGAGTGAGCGAGTTCTAAAATGACGCTGCCAGAAGCAGAATTGGCGTTCAATAAACCTGTCTTTAAAGTTAGCGGAGCTCAGTGACTCGGTTCCTGCACTGACAGGTAAGAGTAGGACCCTGGGCAAATAGGCCGATTGTGGAGCCGCATGAGAAGCCTAAAGCTACATTTGAGACATAGATTTAACCTGCTTACAGACATGGCTCTAGAGTTTTAAAAGATCAGGCACTGCAAACAGCTCTGCTAAAAACACCAGAAAGCACCTTTTAGCTTGAAATGTAGTCTATGTGGAAGCTTGGACACATGAGCTATTGATTTCTCATTTAAATTCCTTCAGCCCACATGACACAGAAAATGAAGAAAGATCAATATCATGGATTTCATTTTTTTTTTTTCCTTCTTATATCACCACTCAGACAAGACAATGGATGCTGGAGAAAGGAGAAGGGGTGGGTACTCGCAGATGTAACTGTATGCAATCAAGGACTCAAGTGGAGAGGGTGTCAATACGTTTGATCCGCAAAGCTCTATCCGTCAGTCACTGTGAATACAGCACAGCAGGGCAGGCCACCGCTGTGTGACTCCATCTTTGATCCAGCAAGTCACATTCTGAGTCCCAGACACTAGCTCAAGTCGTGACCAAACCTCCGGCGTGACCAAACAATGGGGCCTCTCTAAACAGTGTTTTTAAATTCGGTCTGGAGTGTCGAGGGAAATTGGGCAATAACACACACACACACACACACACACACACACACACACACACACACACACACACACACACACACACACACACACACAATTTGTGTATTTCTTATATGCTTAATTATATGATTGCATTTGAATAGCAGTGCCAAACTTAAGTAACAACTCAAACAAGTAATCGCATAGATTGGCAAAGGCACTGTGAGGACATTCAAAAAATCAAGGCTAAGTTTAGGGGACTGTTTTGTTTTGTCAACAGGTTTTGTCCTAAGACATTTGCTCCAAGTGAAGAGCAGTCTTAATGCTACAGTATAGGGACAACACCATGCTTTTAAATTGGGCACACCGTTTGGGGAAGGACCTTTTCTGTTCCAGCATGACTGTTGTATCCCAGTGTACAAAGAGAGGTCCAAAAAACATGACTGGATGAGTTAGGTGTATAAGAACCTGAATGTCCTGCTCTTAACCAAATCCAACACCTTTGGGATGAACTAGAACAGAGGTTGTGAGCCAGGCCTTCTCATCCCACATCAGTGACTGACTGAATTAAAGCCCTACAGCATGAATGGGCACAAATTCCCACAGAAACTCTCCAAAACCTTGAGAAAAGTGGAATCTATTATAGCTGCAAACTGGGAACCCACTCCATATTAAAGTCGATGTATTTGAATACAATCTTCCAATACTTTTGTCTATGTAATGTGTCTTTGATTTATAAGGGGGTTTTGTTGGCCAGTTGTGCTGTAGTCTTAATTTGTGAACAATTTAATTTTCCAGGATACGTGAACACAAACACATTCTTACTCATTCAGGCATTGATATATTAACTTCTACCATCAGCCTAATTACGCAAAGTTTATCACCGGCAACGTGTGTGTGCTAAAGGGAAATCCACTGGTTTTTAATGTATGCATACATAAGCACTTTTGATGCAAACAAAGTCATTCAGTGTGGTTATATGTGATTTTGCTCTGTTCTATCAACACTTACATTGTCAGAATTCCTCGCAGTGGCAGTGTTTGTTATTTTAAATGACTATTGGGATGTTATGACTAAACTGATATTCTTCAGGCATTCATTTATGTTCGTTTTGAGAGGCAGCTTAGTGCATGCAGTGTGCTGTAAAGCAATAATAGGACCCAAAGTAGTTATTTGCATTGCAGTCATGAGGACACCTAGTTCCTATGACTACGACTGTAGGGAAATGAGTAAGCTTTTCAATGTGTCATTTTACATCCTCTTTATATACAATTCAGAAGTCAATATTGCATGTCATATATATATATATATATATATATATATATATATCTTGTGCAGGAGTATATCCACAAACCTCCATTTATGATCGAAATTGCCTCAACTGTGGCAGTTGTATCCTTTCTGCATGCTCCTCCATCAAGTCATGTCACGATGGTGTGAGCAAATCAACAACACTGACACCAGTAAATGCTGAGTGAGATTTGTTTCTTCCCATATGCTCATATTGAACAGGATATGATATGTGAAGTGTCTGTACTCCACCTGTGGAGGGGAGATGGATTATGAGGCAGCGTGTATCTAGTCCCTTTGCACTCCTCTATCTCTCGGCCTCTTAAGTATGGTATCATTATATATCAGTAGGTCTTTGCAGCTGCTCTCCCCCGCTCTATAGGCCCTCTCTATCTTGGCCGACGTGTCTTTCTTTGGTTTATTACCTCATCTCAGCCCCCGCCATTGCATTTGCCTGCCTTATCTGGGATCTCATCATTACTGTGCACGTCGGCATTGCACTCTGTCTGCATGCTTTACACCTCGATTTATTTATCTATTATTTTGTGACTGCACTTCTCCAGGAACCTTGAGGCCTATCCCAGGCAAAGTGCACTGTTTTAGATCTTGCCTGAAGTGTCAGCAAGTTGTACTTCTTGCAAAGCCAGGCACTTTTTTATGCCTTAATCTCGCCCATCAGTAGATGTGCCGAACCCGCTACTTGCTCACAGAATATAGCTACTGTATGTCAGGTGCTACTGAAGTATTTACCGTCACTGCGAGCCAAGGCAAGCAGAAGGCAAGAGAAAGGATTTAAGCTGTTATGTGTAAGACATATGGATAGAGGGGACTCTGTTTAGTAGGAATAGGATCTGCTCCAATAGGATTCAGGCATTTTCTATTTTTTTGGGGGGGGGGATTGCAAAAGTAGATTAAGGCGTTTTGCTTTCTTCATTTGTTCTTCTCCCTTCCTTATTTGGTATTTCGATTTATTGAATGCATCTGCACTTTGTTACGCATTTTTCTGGATTCTGGTCTTCACATTTGGCTTTGTTCTTCCCCTCATCTGGGCACAGAATCAAGTGGAGGTTGGTCGGGTTTGCAGAGGGCTGTTTAGGGAGGTATTCAGGAGCATGGAGGGAACACAGCCAAATGCATCAGAGAGAGGGAGAAAAGGAGTGAGAGAAAATGAGAGCGCATCTTAGTGAGTCATAGGCTGTCAGTGAAGGGCTTGTGTGCTCCAAATTGGGGTCTTGAGAGTCATTGTTGCCTGCTTTCAATATCTGCAGGCTGAGGCCTGGATTACCACCAGTACTGCTCAAGTGAGCATTGTTAGGTACATGCTGTCATGCTCATCCAGCACCATGGAGGGATGGATTCTGGGCAACGCACAGCCATGATGTCAGCGGTAATGCAATTAGTTAGAGGGGTTATTTTTGCGCTCTCTCTCTTTTTTCAACTAGTCCCCAAAAGCCCAGAACCGCCATCTTGCTGCTCAGATTGCATCCGTCCACAAAGGAGTGGGTCAGCAGAGGGAACGCGATGAAGTTAATTGCCTTCGAAGCCCAAAAAGGTCTTAGGCAAATCCTAATTCTCAAAAGGTGAGAACCGGTAAATAGTTCTTCAGCACGGCTGCCATAAATAAAATATTAAGAGATGAACGTGGTGGCACCTTGAGTCAGGGCCATCAGTGAGAGTTACACAGCTTAATTTCACGGTGCTCACTCTTACACAGACACTACTGCACATGAGTGACAGGGTCTCAGAGGGAGGCAGGAATCCATGTACGAAGGACGGGTAAGATGGCAAAAGCTTTTCACGGTGAGAGTGCTTTATTTGCTACAATGATATTGAAATCTGAAAGGAGTGGACATGGTGTGTGGAACTCGCTGGAACTCAGAGCAGTGCTCTGACTGTGTATGTGTGTGTGTGTGTGTGTGTGTGTGTGTGTGTGTACTCCCACCTGTTCCTCCTGTTGGGAAACAGGTCATTTGTGTGGAGCTTAGAAAAGTGATTGGTCCACCCAAGTTCTGTATCTGGAAACTGCCATCCAATTTCTAAGACTTTTATTTTGTGTATTTCTGTGTTGTAGGTATGCAGCAATGGATGCATGTGATGAATTTTAAGTGCTACATCTGCTTTGTTAGCAATTGTATTTTTTGTGCACTGGCACAGCACACATCTGTGCAACTTCAGAGATGCAGAAGTGTCCCCAGCTCCAAGGCACCCTCTCATCAGACCCGAGAATGTAAAACAATAATACATGTCTAGTGCCTTTTTATGCAAATCGAAACACTTTGAATGTGACTTGCTATTTGTGAGTTGTCACCTTGCATTCTGTCAACAACTCCATATTACTCCATACTATCGTATTTGAATGCCATCTTTCAATACTTTGTCCATACAGTGTAGCTATGATTTATAAGGTGGTTTTGTTGGCCAATTGGTCTGTTGTCTTAGTTTGTGCACAATTTAATTTTCCAGATAGAGCCAAAAGGTATGACTCCACCATCTTACAACCCTACCGACACAGGTACGTGAAGACAAACACATTCTTACTCATTCACACATTAACTTCTACCATCAGCCTAATTACACACTGTTTATCACCTGCAACTTCTGTGTGTTAAAATCCACTGTTTTCCTGACGTTTGTATAATTAAGTACTTTTGATGCAAACAAAGTACACACTTATACATACATTAAATTCAGTGTGGTTATAAGTGTTTTTGCTCTGTTCTAACAACACTTACACCATCAGAATTCCTCACAGTGACAGTGTTAGTTATCTCAGATGTCTATTGTGATGGTTACAAATAAACGATAATGATTTTTCAGACATTCATTTAGGATGTTTTGAGATAAAAACACATTTTGGCAGCTTAGAGCATGCAGTGTGCTGTAAAGCAATAATAGGACCCAAAGTGTTTATTTGCGTTGTGGAAATGAAGACACCTTGTTCCTATGACTACCACTGTAAGGAAATGAGTAAGCTTTTCAATGTATAATTTTACATCCTCTTTGTATACATTGCAATACTCAAATGATACATTTGAATGTTATTTGCATTTTTGTCACCTTGCAGATCTTCTCTTTGCAGATTTTACCACCCCCCTCCCCTTTTTACCACTAATACGCTGTGGTACTTGTATAACTACACGATTATTGTCTTTTTAAATCAATGCATTTAAATGCTAATTTTAAATAACTGTTACATGGCATGACGGCCATAATAAGCCAGCAAAGCAAACTATCCTAGTAAACAATGGGTGCCTCACTTTGTCTTATAAATTCAACAAAAGTAGGTCAGTGCTTAAAATGTTCTGTTAAATAATTCAATCGTATTTTGATAACACATATTCACTGTCTGAAAATGCATTCATTTTTACATAATTTGATAAAAGCATCTGACTTCATAGCGTTTTCTTGAAAGCAACAGTTAACATCAAATACACATATTTCAACTCTGACTAGAATCACGATTTTAATAAATGTAAATAGATATAAAAAATCCAGCACATTTCAGATTGATTGAATGATCTTTCTTCAGAAATGTGTTTTTGCACGGTGGATTTTGATAGGGGGAGTCATTAAGTAAGTGTGTGTGTGTGTGTGTGTGTGTGTGTGTGTGTGTGCGTGTTCGTGTGCATGTGTGTGTGTGTGTGTAGATGTATGTACAGAACTGATGCTGGACACATGAGAGGAGCGCGCCCATGTATTAGTTATTCAAAAAAGGCTCGAGTGCACAAGAGCACCAGGGCCTCTCCCAGGGCGAGTCAGAAACTGGAAATCTGTGTTTTAATAAAGTTAAGGTAATTAACCCCGGCGTGTCTCTGTAGTCATGCAGAACAACGGCTCTCCGCCGTCTCTGACCTGGAAAAGCACAGTAGCAGAATACCAGCTCCCAGCGTTCCAGCTTCTGAAGCATCCGGAAACTTCTCCGGCTTCCTCCATCTGCTCCTGGGTTGGGAGCCAATCAGAGAGGAGGAGAACGCTATAGCCGAGTTTTTTTCTCGATGGCGAACAACACTTTTGACATTTTGAAACTGCAGCCGTCCAACACATGCTCACCACTCACTTCAACAGAAACCATGACCTACCACTTTCACGGAGTGGCCACTTTATTAGAAACACCCACCCAGCTGAATCAGATTCAGAAAACTTTACTGATCCTGGAGAAGGTTCCTTATGCTATGACTGCACAGACATGAAGAGACAGAGGAAAGAACAATATAAAATTTTAAGTCTAAATAAAGAAAGTAAAAAAAATAGCACTGGTATATGATGATGAGAAACTCATGACATCGGGCTTGTGCTCTGCTTCCACTCACTGGACAATTTATTAGAAACACCACCTTGTGTTTCACTCACTGGACACTTTATTAGAAACACCACCTTGTGTTTCACTCACTGGA
>JBBMFX010556891.1:0-16268 GCA_037832545.1 Rhabdalestes septentrionalis
CTCTCTCTCTCTCTCTCTCTCTCCCTCTCTCTCTCTCTCTCTCTCTCTCCCTCCCTCTCTCTCTCTCTCTCTCTCTCCCTCCCTCTCTCTCTCTCTCTCTCTCTCTCTCTCTCTCTCTCTCGTTATTAGAAGTAATCCATAAATTATTAGCTCATTATACAATAGTCCTCTGGTGTGGTGGACGCCTGCATCAGCGATAGTGAAAGAAAACGGCCTTCTGGAACCGAAAGGCTGAAAGAGAGAGAGGCAGGAGGAGACACAATATCAACATTTACATTTTTTTTAAAGAACTTTTAAGTTTTCAGTATGCCTTTGTCCTTAATCCCACGTGGCAGTGAAACAAAACCAGCATCTTCACTCCATGACCACATTCTCACTGGCTCTGACGTCTAGGTACGTCTCTGCCAGCCACCCCATCTAGATTTTCTCCAACACATGGTCTCCAGTCATAAAAGCAAACGCCTCTGGCCCATTAAATATGATGATTGACTAATGATTTAATGGCGACGGTTCTTCAAGCTGTGATGAGTAACGCGTGCCATATGACTAAAAGCAACATGATAAACTGCAAATAACCAGGAGAGGAGCTGTGCAAAACAAGGCAGGTAAGGGGGGTACCTGTAAACAGAATAGAAACTGGGAATAAAGCACAAGACAAACAACTGGACAGGCCCTATTATCAGTGTACAAGCCATCAGCCTGGAGAGAAACCCAGCAGACCTTAAACAACACGCCACAGTCCACAACACCAAATATATATAATCTCCAACAAAAACAAACCAACAGAGACAGACCTTCAGCTACTGTATCCAGCTGAAAGTTCACAACAACCGGAATCATTGGCACTGGCACTGGTGCCCTTTTAATTAGTGATCTAAATGAGCATATTATTCCAAAATGTATCTGTCCCTGTAAACATGTATACTGCCCACTTTAATTTTCCCAAGTGCAGCAGGCTGTATTTCTAAACGTAATTCTCTGTGGATGATGCACCAGCGTGTAACGTCTTCAGAACCTTCTGGTCACGGAAAGCGCCGAAAACAGCCGTTTGCAGGGCTGTAACTCTGTACCACAAAAGTGTGACGGGAATATTACCATCCATTACATTTGATAAAGGCTAGTCGGCAACAGTGTTTATAAACTGCAGCCTGGAGGGATAATGTGGCGTGTGAACATGCTTTCATACCGTCACGCTCCTTCGAGGGGTGACCTGTGTGGGGACCCGTCCAGGCAATGGCTGTTTCTGAGTTCCGAGCACAGCAAACACAGACCCAGTTCAGCCCAGGAGCCCCGACTCCCAGGGGCCGGAGGGTGCAGGGGCTCAGTCTGCATTCAGAGCAGCAGCGTTCCTGCTGACCTAACAGCTGCACCTGAGGCTCTCCACTCCACGTTCCAAACTCTGCATTTCCAATTCAATGGCACTTGCAACAAAATAACATACAATTCACCAAACTGACTGCATTCACGCTGTTGTGGTAAAACTGCCTAAAGCTGCCTTTTTTTGTTTAAACCCTAAATATGTCCCCAACTCTACTCCCAAAACACTTTAATTTCATAAAAAAGTAAACCTGTATTCGTACTGTACAGTTCACACTAAACTCCAACAGCACTAGAATGTAAATACCAATGTTACCCCTGTACCAAAACATTTATTTTGGTTCATTTCTATTTGTAAATATTGCCACGAAAAAAACTGTAAAGTCCAGGCCTCCTCCACCACACCCCTCTACTGGGTTGCTAAGCAACATGCCAAAGCTTAAACCACCAGTGCTAAGATGCGGGGTGTGGTCGATGAGGCCCAGACTCATTAAAGCAAAAAAAATGTGGAGGATTTCTGCAGTTTCCGCATTAGTGTGGAGGTTTCGGTGAACAGTTAATTGTTCGTAGTCTCAGGAAACTGACTGCTGAACCATGTAATTACAGTACAATTCTAATTACAATAACATTTTATTGTAATTAATGGGCCCTTACAAAAGGACAAAATATTGAGTTCTTAGTTGTGGGGGAAGTAGTTTGTTTGCTGAGTGAGAAGTACAGCAAACAAACTTCTGAGCCATGAAGTCATAAAAGCTTTCTTAAACCCATAGGACACTGTAGAATAGTAGTTTGGAAAAGGAAATCTGTGAGATCCAGTTTGAAATCTGTGGGAGGCAGCTTATAAAATAAAAAAGTTATATTATCTATAGTAGTATAATATATTTACCTCATTTAGCAGACTCTTTTATCCAAAGCGACTTCCATTCTTGCTCAGGAACCCAGTGGAGGTACGCTGATGGTAGGATTTGAACCCATGACGCTACTCACAAGACCGCCACCCCATTCTACAGTATATATTAGGGCTGGGCGATATGGCAAAAATGTAATCTCGATAATTTTTCCCCCATATTGAACGATAACAATATATATTTCGATATAAGCGGTTAAAAATTAAAGGGTTAATTAAATTACGTTTTAAATTTTTTTGTTTATTAACAAAAACAGATGACAGATTTGGCCTTAAAAATTTTTAATATTTACTAAAATAAAAAATAAAATCAGTAAATGTTCAAAATTTAAACATACAATTATTGTAAAAACATAATTTGTAACACAATAAGACCACAGTGTCTGACTTTAAGAGGTAGCTTAAATGTACAAAACATAAAATTATACAACTTCTAACTAGTGAACACAATTATTATCTTATTTATTTACATAAATTTACATTTACATTATTTCCATATATGTACATAATGTAAACAAAAATTTTCAACTTATAGCAAGTGCACACAATTTGTAAAACTCTGTTTTTTTGCCAGAAAGACTAGTCTGTGAAGAGTGACTTTAAGAGGTACATTAAATAATGTTCTGCTGTGTGATTGTGGAACCCAGTGGAGTAAAATTCCCTTGTTAAATGGGAAATGTTCCTGTTAGCTGTTTAAATTTAAGTTATATTTTAAAGTTATATTTAGGAATTAAGAAGTAATGTTCCTGCATTGCAGGGACCGCCCAGGGATAGCATTTGTGTTTGTTAGATTTTCTTAACCTGTTACACTTCCGGCGGCCATCTTGGAATTTGCAGCACCCAAATTAAAAAGATTCTGTCATTTTTTATTATTTTTGTTTGAGGTTGGACTCATTTAATAGATAAGACTCTGAAGTTTCATGTTCCAGTGAAAGAAAATGTTGGTCACACAGCAGTATAGGATTAAATACTGGATTTCATATATGCTTCTGTCAAAAATATTTGAATTCAGCCGTGTCTTATCGCCCTGGTATTGTGAATGGAGCTGAAAGCACTCAAACCCCGTGGCCACGGGTCTTTTTAACTCGTGTGGTGAATCTGATCTCAGAATAATAAAAATGAATGTATAATACGTCTTTTAGTGCAACTAGTACCATTCGAGACATCCAGATCTCCTTATTTTTACAATAGAATTGTAAATCATTCACGTGCTAAACTCCGCTTGGCCCCTCCCTGCTGGTTCCCGAAGCGCCAATTTGAATTTGGTGCAGCTTCGGAAGAATCGACTCTTGCTTCAGCTCACGCTACTCTGTCGAATCAGCAGCTCGCCACTAAAACGAGGCACGGAGACGCAAGAAACTCACTCAAAAGGCCAAAACACAACACCAAAACAACTCAAAAGCAGTTTCATCACAATTCAGCCCTCAATGTGTGACTTGTAGCTTAGTGTAAAAGAATCAATTGTGCTTAATTTGAGGAGAATACGAGCATATGCTCTGCAGGCTTCGCCTGTCCAAAGCGCTCCTTTGGATTTTCTTTTAGATATTCTTATCTTCTGGTCAAATATCGCCACCAACGGTCTACTGCTGTATTTTAAAGGATCTCAAATATCTTTCTGCGTGCATTTATTTTCTTTTTAGCTAAAAAATCCATATAAATCGATAGCGCATGCGCCAGCGTAGAAAAAAGAAACGAAACACAACTAGCAGACACAAGCTACAGATATGAGACCAACAATGGTTAAACAAGTTTAAAAACCATATTTATAGAACAGAAGTGAGACAGCCAATGTTACATAAGCTTTAAACTTATTTAGAGAACAGGGCAGAGTGGCGACCGGAGTGTCTATGGACTTATGGACGTGGGTTGCTGTGCTGAAACGTTTTGCTAAGTTTGGAAATTTTGTAAACTCCGCTGGACTTTGAAATGGGACTGGATTTTTCTTCATAACCAGGGGGAAGGCCAGCCACTAGGAAACCGTATTGTTGGACTTTTTTTTTTCAAGAGAGGACTCACAACGTTGTGTTAGGACAAAACTGCATCTCAATCGAGCCGGGGACTCGGCTGAAGTTATGTTTTTCCCTGAAATAACCCCTTCATTGCCTCATACACTTTACTTAAAGTAATTTGGGTTGAGAATAAAAAGGTGTGAATTGTCTAAATTGTTTGATGTTGTTGTTTAATAAGTCTCTTGGATCAATCCATATCGAGCAAAAAATATCGAGAGCTTGTCATCGTTATTAAAATAAAATTTTCGATATGATATCGTTTATCGGCCCAGCCCTAGTATATATACTATACTGTTTAATATTAAATTATATATATATAGTGTAGTTTAATATGTGCTATCCTATGCTAGCACTAATTATTAACGTGGCTCACGACTCAGGTAAAGGTCTCCTCAGTAGAATATGGTTTATGGCCCCAGGGATGTCAATCCCAGCTCTGCAAATCATTTAGTAGATAATAAGTTAGACACCCCCTGGCTTAGACCCCGCTGAGCCAGCCCTGGATCGAGATGTCACATCGGCTAGCAATAATAGAACAGATTGCTAAATTGGGTATAGCAGCGCCTCCAAAATATTTAACAGCGAGTAAACTGATGCGCCTTTGAGCCTAATGCCCTTTAAGTGTATCAGAGACTTTTAGACTGTAAACTTCTGTTTCATGTTTAATGGAGTTACAGTCACAGTGTGACACCGCTCTGTGTATGCTAATCGTCTTCATTTCCATACCATTAACGGACATCATGCGGAGGGAAGGGGCCGCGAACCCCGAGAGACACAAAGTGATCTAATGCGAATAAGAACAAACACTGAGGCGTAGATAAACAAACGTACTCGCTCTATAATGCCTCGCATTCAGTAACTAGCCACCGCAAGCTTAGCCACATGTCAGGCTGAAGACGAATGCCTCCTGCACTTCATTAAATCCGGCGCCGATCCATACTGATTAACTCCACTTGCTGACTAGCCTTTTACCCAAGGACTGGTTTTGTAGCGGTAGAGTGGAGACTGGTGGTAGATTCATTAGTTTTTCTGATTATCTCAGCTGTATGGAGAGAGGCTGGAACAAAGACTACAATCCACATTCAGAGTTTTATACCGCAGGACGACTGCTGGGGAGAAAGGGGGAAACCTCCAACCGGTGGCGGAAATAAACACACATTCTGGAAAATCACTAAGATGGAATCAAAGCACTCTGCATCCTGTTATCCTAAAATAATCACGACTCCAAAGCACCAGAGTAATATCTCTAGGAAATGAGAGGGCAGAAGACTGATGGAGCAATTTGTCCAATGTCAGTCACTTGACTTTTCAGCTAATAAACTGACTGACTGCTAGAAGCTCACAGAAGAGGCCATGTTTATGATTATACTGAGACAATAAGGTAAAAATAAAGGTGCCAAAAGTGTTCATTATTAAGGAAGCCATTGAAGTGCCACTCTTTTCTTCCTAACATCCTTTCAGTGGATTGTTCTTTACAGACCTTTTGTAAATGAGCCCATGCTGTTCCTGGGACTGCATGTCCAAGTCAAGAAGCCTTTAAGTTTTTTTTAGGCGAAATATCAATAAGACTGGAAATAGGATAATGCCAAAAATATGGACTGATGGTCAGGAGCACAGAAGAGTGTTTGGAGGATTTTAGTCCACTTCTACTAATGCCACAGTCTGCTGAGAGCAGAAACAGCTTATGCTTATATGTGGCCGGAGGATGAGCAGTAGGAAATATAACCCCCTGCTTTTCGTTTCCCCAGCGACAGCAAAAACACAGAAGAGAAATCACATTTCTGAGATTTTCTACTCAATACTATGATATGTACTGATGTACATACCTGTACTTTGTATCTACCAGTCTTGTGAAATGCCACCGCATTAGGAACTGACATTTGAATTTGTAACGCGTCGAGTCGGAGCTGTTGTACAGTTCCAGGCTGGAAATTCTCTTCGGTGGCCTCAGACTTGTCTTGAACTCACTGGCATTTGGACCCGGCCATTGGTCTTAACGAATATTCTAGCTGGTCTTGACGAATCCAGTGGCCTTTAAAAGGCTGCTAGTAATATTTCTGTGCCACCGGCATGGGCGTCGTCGCCATTCAGTCTGAGGGGGGCGTGTCCCCCTCACATTTCATAATTATTCATTTAGACCCCCACACATTTAAAATAAATAATGCAGCTGTTTAAGTGATGGACGAAACTGGTGCAAGAGCAAAAACACAGTTTTGGCCCATGTACGTGGTAAAAATTCAAAATGTGCTTCACCCCCTCATTCATATGCATTTGAGCAGGGCCAAGCACACCATGAGAGGTTTGAGGAAAATGGTGTGTGAAAATATTACATGTGACTGATACTGCGGCCTAGAGTCAAGTCAACACTTACAGACACTCCAAGGCAAGCATGAGGTGAATTAAAGTTAAGAAAACAGAGTTCATTCAAGAATGCTACTTCTTAGGGCCACTAGTAAGACAATGGTGGGGATGGTGGTGGTCTAGTGGGTATAACACTTTCTTCTAAACCAGCAGGTCATGGGTTCAAATCCTACCTCCAGCACCACCACTGGGTTCCTGAACAAGACCCTTAACCCCCAGTTGCTCCAGGGAGACTGCCCCCTGTAGTCAGGGAATGGAAGTTGTTTTGGATAAAATTATCTGATAAATGTCGTAAATGTAAATGAGAAAAAAATGTCAAAAAAGAGTAAACAAGTTCTAAGACACTTTCATGAATCTGTCCCCAGATTCGGTGCTTGTGTGCGAAGACCTGAAACAGAATGTGCCGCAGTAATCGTGAGCGATCTGTTTTCACCATCTCGCAAATACAGCCACACTTTCTTGAAAACGTTAATTAGCACAGAACAGACTAGCGGTTTTATTTCGGCTGAGTAATTACGCCCCTCTTGTAAACAGATGAAGTGTAATGTGGTATTAGTGACCGCGGAGTCAAAAATCTGTGCTTAACCTTTTCACAAACACCTGCTTGTCTCGGGATTTAGCGCTTAAACCTTCAAAACCACACACACGTGGCATTTATACATCAGGAACCATATCTGTGCATAAACCAAAGGGATTAAAAAAGGGCAATCACCGTGTACTGGAGGAGATGGCAGATTGGATGCAAATCCCTCCACAATGAGACAGAAAGAATTTCCTTTGTCTGGGGTTTAAGTGAATCTGGACTCTTGTTCCTAGAGTCGAAAAACCTGCACTCAGGGTGGCGTATGGGAACTGCATGTCAGACTTTTAGTACCCTAGAAAGTTTTGCCTAAACACTATTAGGAATTCATTAGTAGTTTGGATGAACACATGCTGCACCCCCCTCACTCTCCCCACCCACCACTCCATTGCTGGTTTTGGGGACTTTAAGCATCGCCAGCTGTAGCAACAGCTGCGCTACCTGTGAAAATATATTAATAGCGCAGCCGCTAAAGTCACAAAACGATGGCGGAGCACAAACTGTTTGTCTCGGCTTTCTAGTCCCTTCAGAACAACCACACACTCTCAAAACGCCTCCGTTTCAGGGCGTTCAAATAGATCCACATCAGTTTTAGAGAGGGAGTTCCACGGGGGTGGGGGTTCGGTGTAATTTGACTGTGCGGCCAATAACATTTCCAGACCTCCGTCATATAAAAATATTGTTGGAGGACCTGAGGGGTGGAGTTCATACAAGATACTCTCCAACATCTCTGAGCTGAGCTGAGGCGGAGCTGTTTGGAGGGAAAGGACCAAAATGCCTCCAAATCAATGTGTGAATCTCATCTACAATTACAGGAAAGGTCAATGTTTCTCTAGGGAGCTCGTTGAAGAAAAAATATTTCAAGTGTGTCGATGGGTTCATCTCAAAAACAAAAGTGAGAAGAGAGAAGTGACTAAGGGGAAAATTATCAGAGCAATTTCATGATGCTGAGAGACACAGACTAGGACCCGAGTTCAGAGGATATTCGGATTTAAATGAAAATGAATTGAAACTTTGTTTAAAGATGTTCAAAGATACAAAGTCAAACTAAATGTACAAACAGGATTTTTTCAGAAATACAAAGCAAAAACTAAACTACACTCTAATTCACTGTCACTGTACTTATTTTCACGGGGAGTTAAGACAGGTGTTGGCAATTTTATGTTATAAAAAGACTATGTATTGAAGTACTTTTGATTTGAGCCAAAAATGTTTATTAGAGGTAAATCCGTGAGGTTTTTCAAAAACAGGAATCATCAGTGACCTAAAAAAAACTGGGGTGCTATCGCAAAGAGAGCTTATCTTTCTTAAAATATATTATAATTTACAATAAAGTTCCAAATCTTTGTACTGTATAGTGTAAATACCAAAATACCAAAATACTGCTAGATATAAAAAAATATATACATAAAAATATAGTTAATAATTACAGCAAAGTAATTACCTTTATTGATCGGGGTCACTGTTTGGTTTCCTCCTGAGACTCAGCGATTCATTTTGGTCCTCTGCAGTGGACATGAGTTTAAGACCTCTAGGTCATGCATTATTTATGCACTGTATAAGTGCAGTGTGAGTCTCACTGCACGGCCGATCGGACACTCTGGGCTTCCTCATGACTAACAGAACAACCATTTTAAAAGAAACAAGACACACAAAACCTAGTTTCTGAAAGGACATTGGTAGTATGAAGTTTTTAAGTATGAGCTGCTAAGTAGTTAAACATATGAAGATTTAAAAGCATAATTCATTATAATTTGGGCACATGTCAATCGCATTATTGTTGTTATTAATATGACTGAAATTTTCCCCTATAAACTGTGGGTACACTGAATTACATTTCTTCAGGTAAGACACATTCTAAAGGGGATTTATTATGCAATGCTCACTTTTTTTTTTTAAATGTTGTAACAGGTCTGTGGGCTACAAAACATGGTCATGAAATTCTTTGCACAAATTTGCTCTCACATAAAGAGATATCACCAGCTCTATTCATCACAGTTTCAGGCCCATTCAAAACGAGCTGTTTGGACAGAGGGCCCATTCTGACATCATAAGGGGCCAATTTGCATAGAACCGCCCCTCATCTGTCGAGACCCCGCCCTCAAGCCTATTGCTAGTCACCACTTTAAGGGGCCACCTTGGGTCTTTGCAGCTTTTCAAAAGCTCAGCTCAGCTAAAACAATGTCCGCTTTTGGTTAAGACAAAGAAATTGGTGTGTAAATAGATCAATCATGGCGTAAAATGCGTGTTTTTTTCTTGTGGACATATTCAGTACGGCACGCTCCGCTGCACCCCAACACTAGAATAGATTTTGCATAGTATGTCCCATTTATGTCTTGGTTAAAATGAATGATGTTAAATTTAATCTTTTTTTTTTGCTCAAACAGGAAAGAGAATCCACAGAAAAAGGCAATTTTTTGTATTTTGGATGTTTGAACACCCCTTGAAATCTGATAACATCTTTTCTCTTGTCCTGTCTTGTCTAGTGTCTCTACCTGTTTCCAGGCGTTTCCTGATATATCTGCGACTTCCCAGTGCATTCTTTAAGCCTATTCATTCATCTCTTTACATAACTGTCTCTGCGCAACTTTCATTATTACACTATTTCATTTAAATAAATTAATCCTTGTTTTACATCACGCCTCACTATGTGAGCACTCTAATTGACTAAAATCGTTGTTTTTTTAACCCAAAGTCACATTCCATGACTGGTCTGTTCTGAAACCTATCATTGCTTCAAAGAATCATGGAGGCTAACGCGCCTCGCTACAATTCCTGAATTACTGACCACCATGCCAAAATGGCCTGTCATATCAGAAAGCACACAGACGTCACTTCACTAATGTTATCTGTGTTGTTACTCAGTCGCTGAAGCTGAATGAGTGTTCTGGTTCATGCAGACCTAATCAGCTGTCTGTGAAAGATAATAGAGAATCAGATACAGGCCAGTCTGCTTTTATCCTCTGCAGAACGCCCTTTTCTGCTGTAGATGCTTCTCTTCAGCTGCTATAAGAGGACTTTTCATTGGTCTTTCATCTGTGAGACTGTAGGATTTGAAGGTTTCACAGCAGGTAATCATACACTCTACAAATGTAAATTGTAAAAAAATACAGTTATGCAGATTTTTCCAACCATTAGCTGTGTTTTATTCAAAAGAAACAGGGTAGCGTCAGGTGAAGCCAGAAAAAAAGTATTCAGTGTAGATTCTGCACTGGCCTGCTTGAAAACTCTTACCTATAAAGGAATACTTGACATTCTGTGGCTAAAAGAAGCACTGAACCTTTCACAAGGTTTGAAACACAATCTTCATAAAAGGTGAGGGCATTTGGAAGCTCGTCTTATGTGGCCCCGGCCTGGTCCGAGACGTCCGTGTGGGTACATGACGCTGCATGTTAACAAGTCTCTGGGCACGCCAGTGGTACCCTCTGGCAGAGGGTCTCGTCATGATCAAAATTGCATTTGACATACGAGACAGCGGGTCATTAAAATGTCAATAGGAGGATCAAGCCGACTTACTGGGCTGCGAGCGCCGCACAGGGAGATATGATGGCTGTCCTGAGATCAGACTGCCGCCGGCTGCACACACCGCCTCGCCTTTGTCTATTATCTTCTCGTCAGAAGTCAGTATCATCAGGGATAATCTCGCAAAAGAGCATCACGCTCTGAATGCTGATGGCGAATGAGATGACAGAGAACCCAGCCAAGGATAGCAAGTGGGTGTGGGTGCAAGTGAGAGTCTCGGGAGGGATTTGTCATGAAACGAAAAACACAAAACATCACCTTTATGTGCTCTAGAGTGGACAGGGGATTATCGAGCCAGGCGTTATAGAACAGAAGTCTAAATGTGCCCCGTGCCAGAGCTTCCAGCTTCGCCATACCGGCCTACAAGAGCACCGCCAGCTTTCTGGCACCCAACCAGCCCATATGGACAAATTGCATATTGAACTTCATGTAACCAGGGAAGCAGCCTGTTTTCTTCCATCACTCCCGGGATAAAGGGGCAGAACCCTTCACAGCAAGTCAAACTATTTCAGAAAAGGTGACGCAATTCCTTGTGATGTTTCACCCTCGGCGGATGGCGAGAGCGAGATGATGGGCAGCATAATTAGAGCAATATAATATGACGGCACGGTCCTATCGCCTTAAGAACGTCCAGAACTGCCTCGGCTGTACCCGTATCTGTACGCAGCCGGGGGCTCTAAGGAAATGACTAAAGCTGATAAATGTTGTACCTGTAGGCTCGAGATTAATGAGGTGACTTTGGTGTTATCTGCCCAGATATCCGAGTGGCTTCCAGTTGGAATCACCCAAAACTAAGATCATTTTTAACATGAGCTGTCTGAGGCAGCTCTCCTTGTTAGAGCCCCTGAGTGGGAGTAGACATCAAAGACGTGATGCTGGGCTTATCGATATTCACTAAGTATCCTTACGCAGGAATCCCTAATGGCTTTTGCGTCATTTACATCCATTGTACAACATAACCGTGATGTTCACTCACTGGTACAGGTTTGAAGATTTCTCTAAATCACCCAATAGACAGAGGGTAAAAACTTCCTTATAAGGCTTTTCCCTGTTGTAGCAGGAAGTGAACAAAGCAGGCGAGGACGCCGGCTCGCTTAGATAAATGCCCCAAAACCGGCGAAATGATGGGGAATAATTTCCTGCAAAATGACGGCCATGCTATACCATTTGTCATCAACTATCCTCCCCTGCACTCTTTTCCCGCAGCGTTGCTGTTGGGGGGGAAAAAGGGGGAGCCAGGCTCGCGACCGGTTCTCTGTAGCTCCGAGCACAATCACTCGTCTGTGCTGCAATCTGTTACAGGGATCCATCATTCATGGCACAAAGTCACGCCAGCGGATCGGGGAAGCCACAGGACAGCGCCTGTAATGACTCGAGTCAAACATGCCAGCAGTTCAGCAGAAAAGATTACGGGAGAATAAAAACGACCATGGGGAAAAAGCAATAGCGCGGCGAGTCCTCTCGTCTTCCCTAGCAGTGGAGCAGAATGGGAGAGGGAAAGTTATTTCTGGGGACAGCGTGGCACGTCTGAAAGCCTCTGTGTCGGCCTTTCACCGGCCACAAAACCTGCAGTGTTCCTCTTTGAGAGAGCTTCACTCTTGTTCTCTGTAATAGAGCCCCGGACGGCGGTAATGCCGCTTCACCCTTCAGTAATCCCAGTTCATTTGCACTCCTTGCTGGGGCTGAATAATATGACACAGACCACATTTTAAGACATTTTCACATTTCATATTTTCATAAGGTATCACACATATATAAGGTGTTATTACATATATTTACATATCCACTCTGTACATGTAAACACAGAAATGCTGTGTGTGTACATACATACATATGTAGGTTTGCATATAACCAGGGGGTCTTGACATACAAGGTTTCGAGTTTACGGTGCTCAATCCCAATTGGCTTACACTGTTTTCCTTATACTTACGGACTACAGGGGGAACTAGTTGGTTGTGAGCGGTGGAATAATACACAGTAATTTGGCATGTGAGTGAGGGAGATCTCCTTTTTCTGTGGTTTAGTTGATTTTCTATGGTTTTAAAGCTGTGTCAGGATCGGTAAGTGACTCAGACTAGAGTGTGTTTCAACTGACACCAAAATTCGGTTGGTATATTTATTATTTAGTTCTTCGTTTTTGAGGCTCTTATCTAGTTCTGTCCATTTTCTGCCATTACAATGCAAATTTCCCAATGGCAGGACTAATAGACCTTTATCTTACTACACAATACACTTATCACTTAAAAGTTGAAACAGATAAAACAATATCTGTACAATAAACTGACGACAGAATTAGAGCCATGAACATTAGTATTATGGGGCAATTTACATGTTTGTGGAGTAGCATATATGTGTCTGCGAATAATAAATACATCATCAAATCCGTTTGGAGTTTGGGTCAAATCTAAAAAACTGTCTGATCCATTTTTGAGCAAAAATATAAAATACATGGAATCACCATGCGTTATTATTTGCTGATACAACATTTTATGTTCTATGCATTTGTACAAGCAGAGAGCATCTGTTCTCTCTCACATTAGAATAAATACAAGGTGTCATTGTGCTTGTTTGTTCATTTTTTAATCTGACGTTTTGCAACCCAGTATGAATTATAGGTACCATTCAATGCCTGGTTTGACCAATGAGCACTTCTTGAAGATCTGGTGTGAATTTGAACGCATTCCTGAAATGATTCGGTGCATGAACGTGGAAGTCTGAACCCACATAAGCTCCAAAAAAATGTAAACTGTGAGGAGTAAGTTCTTTAAAAACAATGTTAGAATCACATATTTATGACTGTATTTACCATGGTCCAGCCAGAGCTACGCACATATTTATGATCACACTGATCAGAAGTTAAAAAACTTTTCTGTTACATCAGCGCATTACTGTTTTTTTATTCTAATTTATTAGCGATTGGCATTTCAACACAAGCATAATTTGATCATTACTGAGAACTATTTGACTATTTGTCATAATGCTAATCTAGATAGACCTTGTTCTAATATCTAATGTCTAATGTCTAATGTCTATGCATCAGCCAACGTCATCTCGTCATCGTCTTCTCTTCCTGCTGTTTAATGGCTGTAGGCAAACAGCTTGTGGGTGCATGAACACCCTCTTAATTCAGCAGTTATAGTTAGACACGACAATTCTGTAGTTACTAGATTTGTATAATTTTATGAATATTCTAGTATTTAGAAATCAAGGTGCAACTCTAAATACAATTTATACAGTGTTTATACCAGCCAAAAACACACATATGACCAATGATTTACAACAATGTTCCCCAACATTTTATCACCACTGACCAGTCAACGCTTGACAATTTTACCGAGCTGGGGAGGGGGGGAGGGGGGGGGGGTGATGTAGCTCGTTTATATTTCAAATAGAACAACAAACGTGAATCCCCTGTGTATGCAACTTTATTCGCCGTTCCTTTGTAACACTGCGGCAACAACATAACATGAACAGAACATCAAAGTCTCTGTTAACATCCTCTCTACCCCCTAAATAATGTATAAGAAAATACACATGCGAAAATAAATAAAGAACAAGAAGCAGCAATTCCACATTTTGTAATCTATGATCTAAACATTCCTACAAAACATATTGATGTTATTTTTCAACAGCTGAAATAAAGTGGCCTCCTCTCTCTTTTTGGCTGATCCAGATGTAACCGGGGGAATCGGGTCATTTTTCAAAATAAAAGATTTTTCAAATAAAAGATTGTTCAGACTCAGATAATAAATACAACGGAAATAATTCATTATTTCTTGGCCTTCGAACGGTACTGTTTGTTTCTAATCGTCTGTTTAATTATTTGTTTGACATATAGTAGCTCGGACAAAACCCTTAGCCCAGGTTTGCCACAAGCCTCGGGATGTGTCATGTACTTAATTATTACCGGTTCACAATTATTTTTGCAGTGCGGCATCTACAAAGCTGAAGAAAATCAAGACAATATTGTTTGCTGGTTTTTTTTCCAGCCCTACACAAGCAAAAGCAAAATCCAACCTGCAATATTGAATCAACCCATTTTCATCTGCAGACCTAAACACATCAATCTTCCAAGCCTTGCTGCAAAGACGGAGGCGATGACGTTGCTCCACTCCATATAATCAGCTCCTGAGACTTGAGGCGAGAGAGGGAGGGAGGGAGGTTCTCCTGGGCCTCCCTCATATACCATCCTGCCTGGTTAGTATTCACGTCCCCGCGCAGGCTGGCTCAAATTAATTGGAGCATTTATATTAATGCTGTTTGCATCAAATCCATCAATCTCCCTTGACTGGAGTTTGGCTGCTGTCATGAAGCTTGGGCGGAGCTCCTGCGAGGAAACGTCCTTGCCACAAGCAAGAAACTTTTCTAGAATTGGTTTAGGACTCAAACCCAATGAAATCGATTCTGGGAGGTGGGTTGAGCCTTTAAAAAAACATGGCAGGAGTGAGTTAAAATCAAAGAGTTGCCAACTATAAAGGTTTCAGCGTGGGAGCAAAGCCCTAAAAACCGCGAGGCTCCTTCCCTACACGGCACGGTTCAGCGGGATACAAATGACGTCCTGAGGCGTGTCTGTTAAAGAGGAGCCGTGTGAGGAAAGGTCTCCGCCATGCTAATTCATATTAGCATCAAACCAAGCTAGGAGAGGACTACACTGTTTCCCTAAGATATGATACTTACTGTAAAACAAGATTATGCACAGTGCAGCCGTGCTGACCCCACTCTCACCATTTCTGAAACATTTGGGATGTACCTAGTCTTTTCTCTCACAGTCGATTGGCAGCCTGGTTTGAACAGAGTCTGACAGGGTCTTAGCTAATGTGTGTGCAGTCCACCGAAGCCTGCTTTGACTTACAGGCCAAAGAGAAACCTTGGTTTCCTTGGGGAACTCTCAGAAGAACCTGAGTGTTTGACACAGCTATACGATTTTTTAAACAGCTATCTAGTACATTCCCTAGTGGGCAGCAAGTGGACGCACCTTCTTGCCTGCTGAGTGAGAACATCCTCTGTTGTTTTCTCACTCATGAGTCATGAATCCCAACAGATCCGGCCTCGCCGCTGCGGCTTCACGGTGTCAGCCCAGTTTACAAAACCAGAGGACTAGCGCCATATATTTACCCTGTAAAATCAACTCCGTTACATCTCCAAAGCTGACGTTTTGATTTTCACATATTTGATTCTGCCAAGTGCAGGACTGAACTGAAACAAAATGGACAAACTTGTTTTTTTCACCTGAGATAGACTGATGTAAGAATAGGGGCCAGACAACTCAGGATCTCCCAACTTCCCACAGTTGCATATTGGCATTTTGTTATTTTCATTATGAGGAACGCAGGTTATTGCAGCTCTTTTCCATGGTTGAGCATAACGATCGTCCGTAACAGTGATGTTACACTAAGATAATAAATAATATGAACCTTTATTAGTCCCACATCTGGGAAATTTGCATTGTTATGGCAAATGTAGACAGTATACAGAAGAAAGAAGGAAAAATCTATACAACTCTACAGTATAAAATACAAGTTACACTATTCAAATTTTACAAAAATATATACATACACATTTCTGTGCATAT
>JBBMFX010556900.1:0-16268 GCA_037832545.1 Rhabdalestes septentrionalis
TAATAATAATAATAATAATAATAATAATAATAATAATAATAATAATAATAATAATAATAATAATACATTTTATTTTTACAGCACTTTTTACAGTCTAAATCTCAAAGTGCCAACAGAGAAAAATACATAAATTAATACATAGAACAAATTATGCTAAAAACAAGATAAAAGGAGAGAGAATTAAAAACAAAAAGAAAAGTACAGGAAACAATTCAACAGTGAAGGCTCTACAAAAAAGAAATGTTTTCAGTCCTTTTTTAAAACTGTCAATGGATTGTGGCGCCCTTAAGGTGTCAGTGAGGGCATTCCATAGGCGCGGGGCAGAGGAGCAGAAGGCTCTATCCCCCCTCCTCTGCATTTATTCCATTCACAGAGTGAAGCAGTGGCAGCCATGAACACCGTGCCCAGGGAGCAGTGTGTGGGGACGGTACCGGGGAGCAGTAAGTGTGTGGGGACGGTACATAGCGGTCTTCAGGATTGACTTATGACTTTCTGATCACTGGGCGAATGCCCTTACCACGCGAGTGTGTGACGGGGGAGGGGGGTGGTGTTCCCGAATACAACATTTTTAAAAAGTATTTGTCCGAATACCGTATTTGTAAAAAACACATTATTTGTGCTGTTCCAAATACCGTATTCGTGTTCCGCCCCACCCCTAATGTATATATATATATATATCCATTTGCCCATAAAGTGTAGTAGCTGCAGGCAGTCAATGAGTTCAGTGTTGCAGTTACTCATATGCTCTGAGATAAAAAAATCAAACCAACTGTATCTACAAACAAATAGTTTTCTGCTAAATGTGGTCCTCTTTATTATCTTTGAATAGGTTAAATGACTCTCCCCCTACTCTAGTCTCTTAGCGCGAAGCTAATGTCCTCGGGCATCTTGGTTGTTTGGTCCAATATTATTGTACATTAACATACAAGGAAAATGTATCTGTTTTTTTCATCTCTCTCCCTCTCTCCCTCTGTCTGTAGAAACTGCAGGTGCTGAGGAAGACTCTGCAGGCATTGATCTACCCCATCTCTTCCACCACACCCCATAATTTTGAAGTATGGACAGCAACAGCCCCCACGTACTGCCACGAGTGCGAGGGGCTACTGTGGGGAATTGCTCGGCAGGGCATGCGCTGTTCGGAATGCGGGGTCAAATGTCACGAGAAGTGCCAGGACCTGCTGAATGCAGATTGTCTCCAACGTAAGTTCAGTTTCTGACACACACCTTTCACATTCACCTGACCCAATACAAGGAAATCCATTCCCATTAGTGGATCACGTGAATACTTACTTGGATTTCATGGGCTGGCGGTGTCAGTGCTTTCATAAAAATTCGACACAAATAAAAAATATAATCTGGACCAAAATTGTTTAATCTGTCGAATAGCAGTGGAACTAAGGATCAAACCCTGATCGTCTTGGCCTAAGAACAATGCCTCAAACAACAAAAATAGAATTATTTACATACTGATTTAAATATATATTATATATATATAAAGAAAATGAAGAAAAGACACCAAAGATAAAAGTGGGAGTGGAATCTGAGGGAAAACTGAAATAACACAGATACAGAAAGAACGATGTAAAGTAAGAATGAGGTAGAGCATTCAAATAAAGACGTCAATAAATAGATAAACCATATAGGGGTTTCTAATAAAGTGACAAATGTGTGTATATTATGGCCTCTCTGTGTTTGACACTAGAAACAGCATGTCTAATTCTCATCACTTTACTGTGCCAAGAAAATGAGAGCTGTCAGAATCTACCAACATCCATCCTCGTCAAGGATGTAACCACACATGGCGTAAGTCTTTATAAAACATGCCCCTCCTCTGCTGTTTGAAAGCAGAAAGATGCACGAATCAGCAGGACCTCCTGCTGTTAGATCTTAGCCGATGATGGAGTTGCTGGTTCAGTCATTGCCGCTTGTCAGAAAGCAAACATCAAAATAAGTATAATCTTGTTTACTTATTTAGATTTTCTCTCTCGGCTACAAGTCCAAGAGCAGAAATGTGTCATCCTTAATCAGTTGGGATAAGTGGCAGGTCATACTTTGCCATTCAGCATCCGGACTGAAGCAGCAAACTGCTTCTCCTCTCAGTGTGTTGGCGTACTTTGACCATTAAAGCGAAAGTGCTGATCCGGGGCCAGGTCCTCCTCCACGAATCCAAAGGAGCTTTTAATAAAAGTAGCTGTGGGTTTCAAAGCATGACATGCAGTAGAAAGCACCTCCTCTCCGCAACTCACCAGAGCTGCTAGGAATTGATATATTAGAACTAAAATGCATCAACATAAAACCTGATTTCGTGCAATAAAAAAGTGTAAAACAGAGTAAAACCAGTGTTTGCTGCTCTTTTGCTCAGCGCACAATCCCTTGGCCGCTCTCCGGACCCCCTCGCTCTGTGCGGGGAGATTATCCTGAAACTTCTCCCAGGTTGTGTGAAGGCATATTTATGACAAACGATGCTCATTGGAACAAACCTCTATGAAGGTTTATAATATCTCTTCTTCTACTAACAGCCACGTGGTTTAGAATATCCATGAAAGCAAACATCAACTGGTTGCTTGGAGCTAAAATAGGTAAATAATGTCACATTCAAATCCTTTTCATTGTAATAGTCTGCAATAACAGGAAGCACAAACATTTCCTGCAATGCCTGTTCATTCTGTAGTTAAATCCAAAACCAGGACTGGTCAAGACCAAGTCCAAGTCAAGGCTGAGTCCTAGGAGGTTGAAAACCAACTGAAGTGCAAAGAAAGAAACAAACAAGAAAGTTGTAAGAATTATCAAGCTTTGTTTTGTTTGTTAAAACGTTCATTAAACGAAAAAATTAGTTTTTATACTTTTCAGTTTAATTTAGTATATTTTAATGTCTGTGAAAAAAGACTCACTGCTCATCTATACAGTTTTTGCACTGTACCCATTTGAATGAGCTGAAAAAGCTGTTTCTGGGTGGAAATCAAGCTCCCAGCATTAGAACATCACTGTGTTTTACTTGTTTAAAGCAATGTTGCCGCTACCAGCTCTCTAAAAAAGGATGTGTTATGGCCTATAATAACGCTGTTGTGAGGGTGACATGTATTATTGCCTTTTGTGGAGCTTCCTTTTGAAGTGACCCTCGCAAATGTGGCCTCCTGCCAGAGCGGCAAATGGGTCTTTATTCAGCGAGATTTATAGGGTGAGCCGTCAAAGTAAATCATCATAGCCAAAGACTGCGTGTGTGTATGCGTGTGTGCGCGCGCGTGTGTGATTGAGCGAGCGAGGGATTGTACTCATGCGTGAGAGTCAGAATGCATGCGAGTGAATGTGTGTGTGAGTCAGCGTGCAAGACAAACTGTGTGTGTTGGAGTGTGTGCATGACTCAGAGAGTAAAACAGTATGCTAGCATTAGCGCGCGTGTATAGTGGCGTCAAGTGGAGCAGCAGACGGTGCTTTAGTGACTGTAGTAGTTCTTTCAAATTCAAATTCCTATTTTTTTCCAAAAAAAACTTTATTACAAAGATTTCCCATTGACCCCAGATGTGCCAGTCAGCATGCACAACCCTAGTGTCCGAATGTAGCTTCTTTAGTTGAATTTAGACAAGTTTTAAGGATAATGCCACTAAAACTAGGAGACAGTAGTCTCCCAAATCCACTTTAAAATAACTATAAATGTATGTACTTCATCAGTACTCTATATTTGGGGCTAATCTTTCATTAGTGTTTAGACAGATCAAACAAATGTGATTAATCCCAACAGAGTACAGAAAGTAGTCTACACCCTACATAAAGAGTAGTGAATATTTAAATGAGCTTTCCATTAATTTTGATTGACTGTAACAACAACACTAATGTGTTGCACCACTCAGATTTAGACTTTTTTATATTTGTGAAAAAGTCTTGAGGAATAACTCTCCAGGCTTCCTGAAGGACGTTCAAAGATGCAAAGACTCACATTTTCAGCACAGTCACTGAACCTGACCAGTTTCAGAGGAAAAGCAACCTTGTATGTCACAGTAAAACCTTCCAATGATTTCATTTAAAGTACTCAAGATGCTAAAGACAGGACAGTTTGACCCATATGGTGATTCAAAGCAAAACAGAAATAATGGGTTTGGGCTCAAGATTTGCACACAAATATATGTCCTTTTATGTTATCTAATCACAGTAAGCAGAATAATGGGTGATGACTCACATTATCAAAATGATGGATGAAAGTCATTTTACAAAAATAAATGAACAATAAAAGCTTTTAAAGACAGAAATACGATACAAGAGTGTCTGCACAGTTTATGTAGTTTGTATTCCATTGGGGTGTGTGTGTGTGTGTGTGTGTGTGTGTGTGTGTGTGTGTGTGTGTGTGTGTGTCTGCACAGTTACACTACATAGATCAGCCAACATGCCACATCCCTGCTGTTTGGTTCCTATAAAGAAGTAAAATCCACCCTAATTCATCACTGTCCATACACATCTGACCACTTTTACGAGAAACATTATCTAGCTGGTGAATCTGTTGATGTGTATTGTGTGTTAGTCTCTAGACCTCCATCAGTGGCCAGTTTGGCCAGTGAGTGGAGACACATGGGAAATATTTCTAATGAATTTTGATCCTAGACAATGTCGATCGATAATGATCAAAGCATTTCTTTTACAGGTGCAGTGGAGAAGAGCTCCAAGCACGGCGCAGAGGACAAGACCCAAAACATCATCATGGCCATGAAGGAGCGAATGAAGATCCGGGAGAAGAACCGTCCCGAGGTGTTCGAAGTCATCCAGGACATGTTCCAGCTCACTAAGGAGGACTTCACCAGCCACCTGAAGAGCGCCAAGCAAGCTGTCCTGGAGGGAACGTCCAAATGGTCGGCCAAGATCGCCATCACTGGTTAGTAGCAGGGTTCATATCTTATAACTATTATTGACATACTGGTTTCTACTGCTTTTTTTTATTTATCTACTTTATCTTTATTTCTAAGGCATGTTTTAACTCTGTCATGGTCAGGTTAACTATTACGATCTTGACAATCACTTTGCAACATTTCCACTGGTACAAGGCACAATACCATATCGTGTTTTCCATCAAAAATAAAGCGATCTGTATCTGAACACCTCAATGGCAGGGCCAAAGGCAGGCTTTAGCTGAGATGTCTGCATCAGTACTTTCTGATTGGTCAATATGTCATCACAAAATTGACAGAGACCATTGTTTTGTTTTTTTCTGTCCGCACAATATGAAAAACAATGAAGATACAGACCTACTTGGAAGGTGTAGAACAAGCACTACTGGCTGTCTGGGCTGTAGATCCATTTCAGTGAGAGTTTTCCCTGAGACTATCTTGTCTTTAATGCTGTGAGAACCATAAAGGACAGATCATTAACAACTTTGCACGGTTAGGTTTTGTGTCCAAAACACCATTAAACTACTGAGATACACTGGAAAATCTAAGCGTGACGTGACTTCCGTACCATCACGGTCTTGATGAGATAAAGCACTTTTTTATGTCTATGGAAAAGTTGCTATCTGCAATTGCTAACATATTTTCTTATAGGAAATAGTCTTTTGTTTATCAAGGTTACTTGCAACACATTCTGCAAACACTTTCTTCTTGTCATTTTTTTATTATTCATTTCATGTCGAGGCAGTCAAGGACAACTTACAGAAAAGTAACCAGAGCATAAAACTGATAAAACCAAAAATAAAAATAGAGGAAAAACACTTTGACCTGCTATCTGCACTTCTATAGAATTTTTCAGCCTTTTTGGGAAAATTATGTTTATCAATCTTACTTCAGATTCAAGGTATTGCAACAAATACTACAAAACCTTTCAAGCACTTATTATTTTTAGTCTTTGTATTAATTATATTTAAACTTGACAGCTTGCAGACATGAAGTTGCCTATATGAAGAAGAAGTGGCCCCTTGCAGTCATGAAACAGCAGAATGTTTGGATGATGAGGACCAAAGTTCAGCCTCCCTTGGTGGAAGTGGCCAGAGGGTTTAGGAACCCTTTTTAAAATGTTACTCACTTTCACCCATGAGAGTTAAACAGGCCAACTGGGTTATAAATGTAATGATATAGTTGTTGTTAAGATGTTGCTAGGCGGTGCCATGATGTTGTAAGGGGTTGCTAAGGTCTTACTGACATTCAGATCGCTCAGTCAAACGAAAGGGTGATGGAATATAAATGAGCTAATGTTGAGCATATCTACTGTAGGTCATGAATCAATGACAGAAAATCTTAGCAATGTGTGTTAAACACTCACTGTCCACATTCGACCCCTGCCTTATAATCCACCGCAGACTCTTTTCCATTAAAGCAACACATACCCTAGCTGAGCCTGGGCTGTTGCTACATGTTTAGGAATGGAAACAATGATTTCAGAGAACGAGAGAACTAACTCAGGTCCAATAAATAACTGCTGGCTAACTTAACCTGTCACATTACCACACTTTAGTGTCCTTCAGGCTCAATATGAAAACATTTATTCACCCAGAGAAGTTATCTATGAGCTGACCTGCAGCTTGCTGACTGGCTAGTAGCACTAAAACAAACGTTCATGTGTGGATTGTTTTTATAAACCACGACAAAAATTGACATATACCTCCTGAGCTTTAGTGTCCTAATGTCTGTTTATCACCGGCAATCTCTGTAGATTTTAAGTAAGTAAGTAAGGTTTATTTATAGAGCACCTTTCACAGACAGGGAGGTCACAAGGCCTTGTACAATAAATAACTAGATCACTAGAGGATAAAACAAAAAAAAAGACATTCATGTAATAAAACCATCCAGAAAGGGAAATAACCTTATGGGGGAATAAAAAATATAAGAGACGACAATTACCAATAGGTAAAGCCATCTGAAGGCTAAACAAAGGCCTGGTTAAATGTTAACAGATTTTTTGCTCTACATTTGTCCCTTTACACCTGCCATAACAATCCTTGGCCAGAGATTCTTTCTCCCCTATACAATGTAAAAGCAGCTGGTCCCTCTGTATTCTTTTCCCATAAACAACAGTGGGGGGGGGCTCGACCACAGAAATGAACTTTATAGGAGCGCACTGGATGGGGCACATGTTGGAACCATGCCAATTTGTCCAGTGTCCTTGGAGCAGAAGCAGCATCAAAACTCACCATTATAATAATAATAAAACGTAAAACAAACAATAGTGTGTGTGCTTTCGCAATCTTAATAATAAAAGACAACAATAATAAAAACAGCGCTAACAGAAAACCCTTCCGCTGGTTTGATTCCAGGCTTAAACTGCGGTTTTGCATCAGTAATAGTAGAAGCGCTGCAGTCTCTAATTGGAGCCACAAGGCAGGGATTTCTACTAAAGCGACCTGGGAACGGGGGGGTTCTCAGATTTGGCCTATGAATAATGACTGACAGCTAATTCCGCCGGTTAGTCCCACAGTCCCTAGGTATTAAAAGTTCTTCTTTTGTGTCAGAACGGGTTCCTCTTAGGTCTCTTTATTTGTTGCTCATTCAGTCTTGAACAGAGCAGTTTGTTTTGTTGTTTTTTGTCTCGCAAGGTTTTGTCCACTCGAGTTGGACTGAAGCACAACGACAATGTGTTTTCAGTGTTGAAAAGAAAGGAATTATCCATGGACACACACACACACACACACACACACACACACAAGATCAGGCAAAGGCTGTGGCATCAGCAACATTCTTCTCCTCTGACTTTGCTGCTCAGATGGTGGACACTGAGTTATTGCCAAGCTTGCACTTCTGCAAAAGTGTCAATACCCCAGAGAGAGAAAGAGAGAGAGAGAGAGAGAGAGAGAGAGAGAGAGAGAGTGAGAGAGAGAGAGAGAGAGAGAGAGAAAGAGAGAGAGAGGGGGAAAGAAAGAGCGAGAGAGAGAGATATAGAGAGAGAGGCCCCGACAAAGTAGCATGCGGGTGCTTTAATTTGTGTCTCCTGCCGATTCGAATCCCCCCCTTTTTTAGTAGACATTCATGGACCCCTGATTTATTTATTATTCATTTGATAAACACCAGGCTGTATTGATCCGGCCTCACTTTGATTACAGCATGTACTGATTCCACATTATGCTGGTGGGTGTGTTAGAAGTTTTAGAGCCCACAAACTCGGAAAGCTGAACAATTTCCATGAGAGTTTCTTTCCTCTGAGAAACGTCCAACCTCAGCAACCTCTTCCCCCAAAACATGCTAAATATAATTACTTCTGTTTTGGAAGCATGTCATCTGACCACTGGTTTAACACTCTGGTGGGCAAGATGAGATCTTTTAGTACTGCACTACTAGAGTGTAATTGTTATCACAGCACTGGCTGCAAAACCTTTGTAGAGCAGTTGGTCTTTCATGGATACCATTTTTGTGTAATGTCTTGATATACCATCTATGTGTCATTACTTCTGTCTTATCAATATCATTAAATACACTAATATACAAAAGATTAAACACAAATAACATTAAACTGTAAATTGTGATTTTATGTACTGTATATCAATGTATTTCTTGTTGAAGCTCAGTATTTCTTGTAGTTTCTATCAGAAACCTGGTTTGGCTCAGTGAGCCTTTCATTAAATTAACTCAGGAGCTTCTGACGAAGTTTCACAAATCCAAACAACAGCTGGAGGAACTGAGGAAGAATCTGAACTGGAACTGTGATCTCCTCATCATCTCCCAAAATACTACTTTTTTACAAACCACACATGGAATCACATTTCATGAAACTAATGTTGATACCAATTGATGCTAGTAACTCCACACCAAAACTTTGGAGCGACACAACCAGTCAAAATTTTCACATATACGTTTTTTTACATTTGCATGTTACTCACTTAATATTTACAAAAAAATACACTCAGTTTCTAAGATAAGTAAATGTACAAAATATTCTCTGTTGGATTTCTAGATTAGCCAGAAAATGTAATAATTTTATTCACCACTACTGACTTACGAAACGGCACCAAAAATATAATAACAATTATAATATTTAATCATAATGTGGATCACCGGATGAGTGTTCAGTATTTAACAAGCTTTTAAGTGCATTTAAAGTTAAAGGACAGTCTACAATTTGACTAGAGTCTTCCATCTTATATAGGAAACCTGCTGTATTTTATATATTTAATTGATTAGAACTTTCTAATTTTTAACAAATATAATCTGCAGTTTATGAAGTAAATGGTTAAGTGGTTTGAAAGCCTTTTAATTGTACTGTACAATGAAAGAGTTTCCATTAAAGTGGCCATGACCAGCTGTGGTAATTGCTAAAATGCTCTTTTTTGGTGATGTAAAATCACACATTTCCATTGGTTTTATAACACTAACATTCTGTTTCTCCAAAATGGGCTTCCTCCACCCAGACTGGTGACATTGCACCAATCTCTGTAGCACTCCAAGCCCTAGGATATATGTACCGTGAATAATTCATCACTCCTTACTCATTCATTTTTAATCACCAAGTACTCTCTGTGCTTTCATGGTGCCGTGTGATGAAATACTACAATTGCAGTGAGTGGTGCTGGAGATCGAATGTTTTGTATATTATTAACCTACACACACCCCAAACACACTCAAAGCCTTTATACATGGCTTTTGTCTTTGACTTATCAAAAGGTGTTAACCCACCTGCTAGAGGTGTAGTTTATCTTCCATTAGTTCTACGCAATAAACTACCCATGTCCCCTAAAGAATGTTGCATTCAGTGTTATTTTGCACTGATTTTTTCATCAGTACAGAAATGCTTTTTTTTGCATTTTATTTAACTCTTTAGATTCTAAGGCATTTAATAGCTTCACTTTCGATTGAAGCATAATGCCATTCTAGAGTATCATGGTTTTATGTAATGGGCCATTCTAGAGTGTCATACTTTGAAGCACTGGGCCTTAGGGTCATTTTGGGGTATTGTATTTTGAAGCAGAAAGCCATTTTAGAGTCGTGGTTTGAAACGTATGGCCATTCTACAGCACCATAATTTGAAGAAAAGAGCAAATCTTAAGAATTATGGCTTAAAGCTTAAACATGGTGTGCAGCTCGGGGCCATTTTAGAACATTACGCTTTAAAATATAGAACCATTTTAAGTGTCATTGTTTGTAATTTAGGGCCATAGCTTGCAATTGCATAGCTTCTAGAGTGGCCTGACACTGCACAATTTCTGGAACATTCTGGAACCTCAAGACTAGAGGGTTGTGGTTTAAAGCGAAGGGCCATTCTAGAGTATCATGGTTTGAAGAGCAGACCCATTCTAGGATATTTTGAGGCATAGGGCAACTCTGTAGCATCATGATATTTTTTTTTATTTTTAAAGCATAAAGCATTATTTCTAAAGCACAATGTGTTGAACCATTCTGGAGAATTATAGTTTGAAATGTAGGACCACTCTAGAATATCATGGTATGAAGCAATGGGTCACCAACCAAACCAATCCATATTTGATGTGTCGGGCCTGAACATGTGTTACAGAATCACACGAAAGCATCTTTCCAGCAGGTTTCACGCTATGTATGACTATTCCTGAGTGATAAGTCAGAAAAGTTCGGTAGTGGTTTATTTTACAGATACAAGAAACGCTTATTAGAACGGAGGACCAATATCCATCTAGACTGCAGCAGAACACTGTTTATAAAAATAACAACAAATATGTTTGAATATTTTCTAATTATCTCCTCTAAATCTCCCAATCTCCATACATTTCCATGTTGTTGTGTCATTGATTGTGTTGTCTTTTCCCTACTTCTCCACCTGCAGTGCTTTGCGCCCAGGGTCTACAGGCCAAAGACAAGACGGGCTCCAGTGACCCCTACGTAACCGTGCAAGTAGGCAAGACCAAACGAAGGACCAAAACTATCTTTGGCAACCTCAACCCCATCTGGGACGAGAAGTTCTTCTTGTGAGTCTCTTTTCCTCTCTTTTGTTTGAGCAAGTATTCTGGTAATGCAATGGTATCTTTGCATCATGTATGTTTATCAAACGGAAACCATCGACTTGGATGCAGTTGGTGAAAACATGTTTATTCAGGCATGTTTTCGCTGAGCCTCAGGCTTGGTGAAGAAAAACTATTCCCTGGTGTAGGCTCAGCTCTACCTTGCCTGGTCAGCAAAGTATTAAACATTAAAGCAGATCCTGGGTCAGTGCTCTGATTGGAATTTGTACAGAGGAGGAACAAAAGAGGGAAGGTGAATAGGAGACCGAAATATGCATAGAAGTCCTCTGCAGTTCTTGATGTTGGGAGCAGGAGAAATGGGTGAGACAATGTGACAAGACCCAAATTGTGATGGCTACACAACTGGGTCAGAATATCTCTGTAGATATTGTAGGATGTTCCAGGTATTTTGTGGTCATAACATACCAAACATTCTCCAAGGTAGAGAACCACAGAACTGATGACACATTAAACAGCAACCTGTCAATGCCAGGACTATTTACTGAAGGATTAAACGTAAAAACAGAGCACAAAAGGTCATGTTTTTCAGCAATAAAATTTCAAATTTTGATTTTGACTAAAAAAGCTTTAACTTTAATCTGTCCATTGTGCAGTCACTAACATCGTTCATACATTAACATCAAATGACATCTACATAGTACATACGGGGGAATCTACAGGCTGGTGCTGTCGTCCACTGCACGGATAGAGGTCCAGGGAAGAACACATTTGCAAGAAACGCCAGTCAGTCTATAACGATGCTGAGATACAGTAGTTACTGGACATTGGTAGAGACATGTCCCTACTGTCCCTGTCTAATTCTGCATTCTTGATCCTGGCCTGTTGTTAGCTTAGCCATGATGAACTACTGGCTATTTTAGAGCATTTCATTTTATTGCTAATGCCTGTTTATGGAGAAGAACAGAAGGACTGTCTGGTTGCTTTTGGATATTAAGTGTATGTATTGATATCATAATGCCATATATGATGTCTTCACACTGATGGTCATTTGTGGCTGAAAATGCTCTATGGGTTTTAAAGGTTAAAAAATGTCTGCTTTTGATTGAAAACTACTTTTTCTAGAAGCAAAATCCACACTTTCCACTTCACTCTCATAGCAGTGAATATCAGAGAGATATATACCGCATTGAAATCACCTTAAATCGTTAAAACTTCAGCTGTAATCACAACAGGGTCGTTTCTCCATTGCGCTCCCACATGAAGAGTCTGGTGGAGTGGAAGCCCAGGTGTGGGAAGATTGAGTTTCATTTGTATGCGTTTGAGGTTCAGATTGCGGCAGAAGGGGATCCTTTATTTTCATATTCCTGATGGGACGCAATATACCTAGTATATCCTTGAGCCCCTTGCAATCATTTGGGTGTCACGTTAGGGTGAAGAGTTAGTGTGTCACTCGCATATTCATTTATTAAATCCCTCCACTAGGGTTTTCACTACTCCGACAGTGTGTTTGCAATACAAGTGGGATCAGATTGTATGTGTGTGTGTTTCTATGCCTGGACATGGTGTTAAGAGCATCTCAGGAAAGCTGATGGGATGTTTTTAGTGACTTTGATTTCAGTAGTAGTAGTAGTAGTAGTAGTAGTAGTAGTAGTAGTAGTAGTATAAGTGTTAATAGTAGTAGTAGTAGTAGTAGTAGTAGTAGTAGTAGTAGTAGTAGTAGTAGTAGTAGTAATAGTATAAGTGGCAAATGTCCCCCCGGCCCCTGCCCTGGCTCCGCCACTGCAAATTTCCATGCACAATAGCCTACATATTAAAAATCCCGTGCTAGAGTGGCTACCAGCGGCTGATTGGCTAGTTTTGTTTTGGCCTAGAACTACCGTGATCTGACTTTGTCTATCACCATGGTAACGCGTACTCACTCCCAACTCGTCATAGCAAAGATTTTACTATCACTGACTGCAGCTGCTGCATTCATTCTGAAATAATCTCTAATAATATTCACACATCATGTACGTTATTTTCACAATTTACCAGCATTAATTTTGGGGAGGCTTAGCCTCTCCAAGCCTCCATTACGTGCTGCCCATGACAGTAGTAGTAGTAGTATAAGTGGTGACAGTACTAGTAATAGTATACGTGGTAACAGCAGTAGTAATAGTGTAAGTGGTAACAGTAGTAGTAGTAGTAGTAGTAGTAGTAGTAGTAGTAGTAGTAGTAGTAGTATAATGGCAACAATAGTAGTAATAGTATAAGTGGTAACAGTAGTAGTAATAGTATACGTGGTAACAGTAGTAGTAGTAGTAGTAGTATAAGTGGTAACAGTACTAGTAATAGTATATTTGGTAACAGTAGTAGTAGAAGTATAAGTGGTAACAGTAGTAGTAGTAGTAGTAGTAGTAGTAGTAGTAGTAGTAGTAGTAGTAGTATAAGTGGTAACGGTAGTAGTAGTAGTAGTAGTAGTAGTAGTAGTAGTAGTAGTAGTAGTAGTAGTAGTAGTATAATGGTAACAATCGTAGTAATAGTATACGTGGTAACAATAGTAGTAATAGTATACGTGGTAACAGTAGTAGTAATTGTATAAGTGGTAGTAGTAGTACAAGTGGTAATATAAGTGGTAACAGTAGTAGTAGTGGTAAATTTAGTAGCAGCAGTAGTAGTAGTAGTAGTAGTAGTAGTAGTAGTAGTTGCATATTGTTGCATATATGTCGATATATTGTTGCATATATTGCCGCCTGGAGAGCAGCTTTTAAGGTGGAACAAATATTTCAAATAGGAGCTGTGCATAAAGAGCTAACTTCAGCGTCATTTGGCTGCTTCCAATTTTTCCAGAGCAAACAAGTTCCAGTCCGCCCCTACATATGAGCGACGCTTTGGGGGGTTGGGGTCTGGCAACTTGCCAGGGGGGGCAATGCCATTGGCACTGGAATGGAGTATCTATTCCCGAATGTGAGCCTGGGATTGGGGAACAGAGTATCTGCTCCCCAATGCGAGCGTGTACTGGGGGGGGGCGTGGTTTCCCGTGGTTTCCGAATACTGTATTTGGATTCGGCTCCACCCCTATCTATCTATATATGGATCTTCCATATTAGCTTCCATGTTATTTAGCTATTATCCATCCATCCATGGAGTGTTCCATCTCTCCCTCCCTCAATTCCTTCCTCTTTTTCAGAAGAGTGTGAATCAGTGAGGATATTCAGTGTGGGCTAAGATCCCTCAGGTTTTCTATGTGTGTGTTTTCTGCACTGCTGTAATTTTTGACATATTGAGGTCATGTGTTGTTGAGTGTCTGTGTGATTTTGTCAAAGCTGAATAAGTAAAGCTGGTTATTGCACACACGGAGCCTTTCCTCACAGTCTCCTGCACTTCTCTCTTTCACTGTACAGTGACTGTTTCCTAATGGGTTCAGGGCGCTGGAAGTGAAAAGTTCAAGGGACTCCTAAAATGAGAATTTCTAAGCGACCTCTGAATCTTTTGTGATGTTGCTCCCTGGTGGCAGAAGATACTGAAATGTTCCATCACCCCAAAACAACATCCATTTAGAGACCAAACATTTCAATTTGTAATGATGCATCATATTTATATATATAAAGCCATCATATGTATTCTATGTTTGGTACAAACTGTCAAAATGTTTTTGGAGTATTGTGTATATTTAAAGAAATGTTAGAAATATTTGTTTCCACTTAAGCTGACGTAATGACCCTCAAGGGTCAGGAAATGGAGACAGACACATAAGGCCAGTGCCGTAGCCCTTTAAGCGAGCAATTTGCATATTTTTTATGAAAAAAGTTTTATTTTTAACAAAAAACATTTTAGTGTGTCAGACTGCAAGGAGCCTAGAAAAAGGAGTTCAAACCAATCAGCATTAAGCCCCACCAGTATACTGAACACCACCTGATCATGTGGAAACTGGTTCAGGGTTTAAGTTAGATGTGCTTTGTTCTGCTTGAGTGATGTATATGTAGGAACTGGGCTGAAAATGAAGGATTTTATAGTTCTTCCAGAGGCCTGGAGAACTCTTTCTCAAGACTACATAAAAAATACAAGAAATTCTGGATTTTAAGAAGCAAAAGATGAAGAAATAAAGGGGGCCCAAAGCTTTTGCACAGTACTGTATGTCCCTTCCAGATCTACAACCATGTTCCATTACCTGTGTGGAACAGAATAGAGTTTAACCAAACAATTGCTCGTGCCTTTGTGCTGTTTAAGACTCTCATCTCTTGGTTTAAACCTTTTGATATTTTCTTTAATTTTTAATCTCTCCATTTGTTTCCTCCTGTGGGGGAACCAAAAGGATTCACTTGTGTTCCTGTATTACATATCCATAGGATCAGCATCAATTTCTGGGTTTGGTTTTGAAATCTAATGAAACTGTTATTGTTTTGCTGATTGATTTTTTGCTTGTATTTTTTTTCTTCACTTTTTCAGTGTCTGACAATGACTTTCTTCTGAAAAATGTTGCTGTTTTTATTGCATTTTTCTGTTTTGTTGACTGTTTTGATGTCCGAAAGTGATTTTTTTCTTTGTTAGTTTTTGATATCCAGAAGTGACTTTCTTCAGTGAAGTGCACATATTAATTTGCTGTTGAACTAATATCATATTAAAATATCTCCTCTTCTGCTCACAGAGAGAAACATGGTTCAGATTCTTCTCTTACAACACAATTTCACCTCTTTTTTCAGTGAAATAATGATTAATATCAAATTACAGCATGCCTTTGTTGCCACTGGCAGCCATGAAATGCTAATCCGCGTGATGGTTGTCTCAAGCGAGAGCCGTGTTTTGTTTATTTCATCTCCTTAAGCCATTTGGTTAATGGCGATGGTTATTGACGTGTATTCTGCCAGAGAGGCATCTTAGGTCACATGACGCTTGAAGGATAGCGCTTGCTTAGCAAATGAGTATCGAAGACGTAAGTCAGTTGCTTTTTTAGTGACGAGGAGCTGGAGGCTCTCAGGCTGATTTTATATTGATGGCAGATGGGAAGCTGGACCGTCTGTCTGGATCGTAATGGCCATCGATCACAGATCCAGTGGCTACTGACCCCCAACCTCCTCACCTCAGGTTCACCCCCCTCCCCCACCTAATCCTGCTGACCTCTCGAGGCTTTGCTGTTTCTTTGAACACCCTTTTGTAAGGCTGTAATAAACAAGCTCGTTCAACAGAATTAGAAACTCATCTTCCATCCAAATATCCACATTTCTATTTTCTATTGTAGAAAGTTTGTTCTACCAGGCAGAAGATTTTCCAGCATCAACATCAGTGCCTTTCGTTTTGAAACATAGTTGCCCTAAAATATCACTGCAGTCATATATTTCTTTGACATTTAATAAAGTGTACTATATATGTATGTTTGTGTGTGTGTGTGTGTGTGTGTGTGTGTGTGTGTGTGTGTGTGTGTGTGTGTGTTTGTGTGTATGTGTGTGTGTGT
>JBBMFX010556922.1:4480-16265 GCA_037832545.1 Rhabdalestes septentrionalis
ACGCACTGACCTTTCCGAGCCGGGGGGGGGGGGGCTAATTCTGCTTTGCTGTAGCCGCTTAGGCTCTGAATGCATTCTCTTCTACATGTTAAAACCTTTTCTGGGATTAATTTGAAGGCATTGTTTGCTTTATTGACCCAGAAGTATCTGGTGTCCTGGTTTCTTTACTGTTGCTCTCCATGTCCTTCCACACAACGTGGAACGAAGCTTTATAATCTCAGCACAAAAGGTTTGCACATGTTTTTTTTTTTTGCTGTCACTAAAAATGGAGGATGCTCCATCAGTTTGTGCAGTCTTTATAACATGGTGTATATGCATTCCAAATAATGGAAAACAGAGAGAGAGGCCAAAAAAATTCACCTGACCACAACAAGGCATGCAATGACTAGCATGTGTGCTGGGGCTGCTAAGGGTCCGCCGGTGTCCTGGACAGCTCAGCCTGAACCCACCGGCTCGCCTGGCTCGTTCAGAGGTTCAGAGCATTGTACAAAGTGACAAACCCATCAAAGCATTCAGGCTTGAATAAAAGGACTTTTTTATGACTTTCCTTCAAAGAGGGACTGGGAGTTCAAAGCACACACAGAGAGTGTGAGTCGATGGAAAGTTCAGAATCATCACACAGAGAGAGGCAGAGAGAGAGATAGAGAGAGAGAGTGAGAGAAGTTTGGGGGAGGAAGGCCTCAAAGGGGATTCAGTGTCGCTCATGAAAAACCTTCCCCAACCTGGCTCTGTTACAGACATATTCAACGTGTATCGTTGTTTGCATAAGGCATCTTCTTTGTAAGCCATGTCTATGTCCTTAACATGCTAAGAAGTGATTAGAATTAAGCATAGGCTCGATAAAAAATGATTTACTCCCTATGTTCATGGTGCCTTGGCGTCTTTGTCAAAATGCAGTATCTCTTTAATTAAACACATTCCGTCATCACAGGAGCAATAAGTCTAGTAGGCTCCCACCCATTGAAGTCGACACCTCTTGATGTATAACTTCAGGACTGGTCATGTGCAGAAATTTGAAGGTGTCATCGAGTAGGACGTCTTTGCTTTGGAAGTGCTTCTGACCTATATCTGGCATATTTTCAAGAGTCCACTGGAATGCATGCCACCATTGAAACCTTATAATGAATGACCCATACAGGAATACCAATGTACCAGTTCATGGGTTTTGAACTGAATTTTCTTCAATATTATGGTGAGCAACTACAAAACTTAAAAGTATGTAAAATGAAAATATTATTGCATTGTGTGGTGGGGTGAACTCATTTTATTTAGTCACAAAATCACAATTTTACAATTCTGTATCTAGCATAACCAGTGCAGTCAATAACCAATGGCCCGGGGCAACGATAGGGCTAATGATTTTACACCATAAAGTCAACAACCATCTGTTCACAGAATGTTAAAAATGTAGTGCTTTAGTACTTGATCAAGATTCACACCAATATAAATGTACTTAATGCAAGTCTAATCAGTTCAGAGGCTTTAGATCTTAATTCTAAAGATAAGGAATATACAGAAGTATGTAGATAATAAAACAATGTTAGTGTCATATCCGTGCCCCCTCCACCAGACTCACTGATCTACTGATGTGAGGTTTCACTGACATGCCCCCTTCTCCACGTGTAGGTTTGTTTTGGTTTGGCGCACTGACTAGTAATGCACCTGTCTCGTGTCTTCCCTCGTGTCTTCCCTAATGAGAACCTGCCTCAGCTTTTTCTTTCCCAGGTGTCTTGTTTAACTTCTTATTCAGTGAAGATTGTTTGGTATGTGTGATTGGTCAGGGTGTCTGTGTCTTTCCTTTAAAACTCCAGCTGATCCAGTATGGTGTGCCATCTCCCTCATACTTCTCACTCAAGACTTGGCTGGTCAGTTCACTAACTGGCACTATGAACAAGGAAGGCTCCGCTTCCCCCTTGGAGGAGTAGGGTAAGAGCTGCACTCTCAGTTCTAGTCTAGTAGGCTTTGATAGAGCTCCCCCTATCTCTCCTGTATGTGGAACCACTCGCTGGTTGGATGTTTCTTTGTGGCTGGTGCATGAAAGAATGTTCTGTTATCCCTGGTTTCCTTGTGACTCCGAGCATGGAGTAGAAAACACGCACAGTCTCAATTTGATCACAGCCTCCTCTGCTAATCTGTAATGTTTTCGTATGTTAAGTAGTACTTTTGATTAAAACTGACCTTTTTTAAGTTGCATGTATTAAAATGTGGCAGGCCAAGACATAATGTAACCTCGCTAAAAACACCCCAAAGACCTCAGTTCTATAAGAAAATATACATACTAGGGGTGAGGCCGAATCCGAATCCGGTATCCGGAAAGGCACAAATAACGTGTTTTTTACGAATACCGTATTCGGACAAATACTTAAAAATATATTTGTATTTGGGAACCCCAACCACCCCAGCCCACCCCCCCGTAACACAGTCGCGTGGTTAGGCCACTCCCCCTGTGGTCAGAAAGTCGTGGATCGAACCTGAAGGCCGCTAGGTACCTCTGAGGTACTGAACTAATTATATTGCCACAGTCAAAGAGTGTTTTTATTGTGCTTTTTGGTATATCACATTGCAGAGATGCAGTCATAAATTAAATGAGTTCAGAGTCACCCACTCTGATTAGACTTTGACCTGTACACTCAGATTTGGGCCATAAGAATGGAGAGGAATTTTATAACCTAACAAAACAAAATACAGCATAAATATACATTAATGAATCTAACAATGTTTGCTCATGCAGTCAAGAAAATATAGCTGTATGTAATGTAGAAGGGTGGTGTACATATTCTGTCCTGTGTAACATTATGCAGGACAATAGGTAACAATATGTTAAAACTTTCTTGCTGGGTTTGTATTGCTTACCATGTTATCCATGTTAATTTAGGTTTCTGGTCCCTTTGCAGTCTGAGAAATTCCTCAAGGAAAATGTACAGAAACAAAATGAAAGAACAATTATTTAAAAATGTAAAAAAAAGTCCATGTATATATAATGTTTAATAGTATATTTAATATACTATTATTAGTATTATGGTATGTTGACACGGCACAATTGAATATATTTTCATTGTGACCACTGGTAGTGTTAAATGTTGAATAATTTTACATTTGGTGACGAATGCTCTCTGATTCTGTTGCCTCCTTTACCGAAATATTGTCCTTTTCACATTGCAATAATGTTATAACCCCCTACAGATCGGTCCACAGTGCACAAAGGCATGTAAAGAAATAATGGTGGCAAGATCAAAACATGCTGTTGTTTTTTTTTCTTCTCAGAAGGTCACACGCAGTTTTACCCAGATCATCCACTTTGTAGTGAGAAGGGGCTGTAACATGAGGAGACAATAGACACCACACCCACAAACCAGCATAGACATATTATAAATATTATATGTCCTTCAACTCTGGTACATGAGCTTATCCTTCACAAAAAGTTGTATGTTGTTTATGTAGACAGTATAATATTTTTGAATCAGATACATTTTCAAGTTTATTTGCCTCTTTTCTTATGGTTCTACAAGGACAAAATAAATAAATGCAGCCTGAGCCAATGTCAGTACTGAAGAGCTAGTCAGTGAAGAAAATGTGCATTTCATACATGGAACCTGTTCATATTGAGAGGGGAGAAGAGCATCAGATTGAATCTGTTGAAAATTCCAAGCAGGTGCATGAGTCCCAACTTGTTTCAAAACACTCTGGGTTTGTGTTGGACATGTGGGCAGCAGTAGCCGCAGCCTGATCAGCTATCCTGACAGAACGGCTGCCCTGAAGCTTGGCTCAGGTGTTGCCACAACCTGCTGAAACTAAATCAGGTAGCTCATGCCATTATATAAATAAGAAGGTCCGATTTCCACCCGCAGATATTTAATGCAGGTATCTTCTTACCAAAAAGGGTAGCTGTGTGCCTTCTGCAGCACCTTCTAAAAATTCCTCAGCCTTAATCCCCTTAGCAACAAGAGTCTGTTTCTCTGCTTAGATTGAAGTAGGCCTCTGAGGCTTAGTGTATGCCTTGGACTGTAGGCCAACAGCCTCCTGTTTACAATTTCCCCTATTCCTGTTTTTAATGTTGCTCTGAGAGTAGCCACAAAGGGCCAGTTTTGTCCACCAGGTACAAGGGTGTTATTTGATGGGGAAATTGAGGAAGGAAGAAAGGAAGGAAGGCAGATAAGAAGGAAGGAAGGAGAGATTCAGGGTGGAAAGGGTATGTGGTGGAGTTGAGCATTCTGGTGCCCCAGTGGGATTAGCTAGTGCAGCTGCTCCCCTTGGGGCAAGAAATGAGAGACAATATTATATGAAGAGAAATCACAATGAAATACCCTTAGGACATATAAAAGGGGGTTGTGGTTGGGTAGTCACTTCAACCTTTGGTGCAAATGAGGCGGCATCCTTTTTCCTTCTGGCAGGAGTTGGGATCTTTGAATTGTTTCCTGAAGATACGATGGAGCCAATAAATGTGTGACAAAATGTCACAGTTGGAGCTGCATTTCACACAAGTGATAATATTCACCAGGAGATAAAATGAGGAAATATGTGGGTGGGTGAGAGGGGGTGGTGTGCTGATGTGAGTGAGATCCTCTGATCATCATCACACATGCACACATGCCAAAATATAGAATAATACTGTCAGTCAGAATACCAACAAAACACAAACTAATCTGAATACCAATTACTCAACACTCAGTCATGGGCGTCGTTGTCATTCAAACAGAGGGGGATGTGTCCCCTTCATGTTTCATAATTATTCGTTTGGACACCCCCACATTTAACACAAATAATTAGTTCACCAGTGCTGTAAAATCTTGAATAATTTGCGAAAGAATCCACTCCACTAAACTGATAGAAGGACACACACCGCTGGAACTCCGAGCAGCCTGTCTGTGCATTGATGTGTCACTTTACTTGCATGTGGTGAGTTAGAAGAAAACCCGAGCTGATTTCCAGTGGTGTGTGTTCTTCTATCGATTAAGTGGACTGGATTCTTTTAGGAAAGATTCAACATTTAACAGGGCTTTTCAAACATCCCCACCCACTAAAAGGACGAGATTTGCACGCGTTCAGTAGCACATTCCGTAGCTTCACTCTGTCGTGAAGGCTCTCCAGTACTTTTCGGTCGTTTGGTAAAAAGCAAAATAAGTGGCCAGGCTCCTCATAAACAGATCCTTGTAGAACCCAGAATGTGAACATTTTAAACCACTTTAGTGTCTAGTGAACACGGAAAATGAAAGGGTGCTCTCATCAGTAATGTCTGATGTACATCCAACCTGTTAGTTGCCCATGCGTGTAATGCAAGTTAATATAAGGCCTGGTAATCAGGCCAATCACTGTTGCTATGCTGCAGCTGCAGTAAAGACGATGTGGAAAGAACTAACAGCTATATACAGCAGCCACAATACAGTGCCAAAAATGTCCTCAGACATATTGTTACGAGATAATGTCTGGCCTTTTTTTTAGCGAGATAATGTCTCATGATTAACCTTTGGTATTACCTATGACATTAACTTACACTGGAACAATCAAGTAACAGCTGGCAGTGACTGGAAGCTGTCAGCACAGAATATTTGAAATGTAATTGAAATGTAAATGTAGCTATATAATGAAGTATTTATTTACATTATAACAGTGTAGCTAGTGACCATATTCACATACAATATGGGTTCATCCAAGAAACATAATCTTCAATGAAGTTAGTAAATAATTTAAAATAATTGTATGAATCAGTGTCCATGTGATAATAATTGTATGAATCAGCACTAACACAGAAAATGCATACATGAGGCAGTTCCCTGGTGTTATCTCCTGTATAAGTCTCCAGGGTAGTTCAGGACCAGTCAGGCCTTGTGGTGGAAGAGCACCATGAGTTTTTCCTTTCTCCATATGGCAGCCATTTATCTTAAGGGGCTCTGTCAGATATAAATTATATGCTCTGAAAAAAAGGAGCAGAAAGCCACGCTTCCACTGGGACTGCATCTCTGGAGGCCTGGTGTCCTTCATATCGGAGAGAGAGAGAGAGAGAGAGAGAGAAAGAGAGTCTGGAGAGCTTGTGTAGTCTTTAATAAAAACAGGCCTAGAAAATGAAGCACATCTGTTTCATATGCTGGACTAGAATGATCAGGAAATGACAGTGAAGAAAAATTGTCAAACATTTCAGATGTAAAAAAACAGAGGATTCTTAGCTTAACTCTTGAGATAAAATCTTCAAGTTCTGGCAGAAAAGGCTACATAAGCGTGCTGTCCCATTTTACATTCTGCTTCTTTTGTCCTCTCCTTCTCTCTCTACCTCTTCCCAAGTCGCGGCTGGACCTTTCCATGTGTGCTAAAAGGATCATGATTAACATTTGCTCAATTCGCTAGGGGACACACATTCTAAGCCCTTCCTTCCTGCTGCAAGTGGAATTCTCATTAAGTTGTAACTACTTTTCAAGAGCAGTAAGCATTCCTTTCTAAGGATGTCTGGGCCCTTCCAGTAGTCTTGGCCAAAATAATTTTCTAAACTGCAAATTAATTGTAGAAGGAAAATGAAATTAAAAAGAATTCCTTTAAATCTGGCACAAAGGCACTGATTGCAAAGTCACTGGGTGATATTTGGAGGGAGAGTGTGGTGTGAATGGGGATGTCAGGATGTGAGACATTAATGAGAAGATTATGGAGACACCCTCTGAAACAAAGTATGAATAATGAGTTGCATTATTTCAGCTTTAGTGATGGACTGGAATGATTGAACCTCTTCAACTCTAAGTTTATTTTTCCAATTTTAAGGGGGATTATTCATTAACTACTAAAAATTATAAAACAAATAATGCATTTTCAGTCAGGGTTTTGAATTATGGCAGAATGACAAAGTACTATTTATCATTCTGTTACTGTGTATCATTCAGCAGTTCAGTATTCAGTAATTAAGTACCGTGAAGTATTTAGCAACTGCCAAGAATTGTTAAGTAATTAACATGTATTATTTGAGTTAATATGAATTCTTCAGTAACTATTATTAATTATTCATTTTCTATGTAATATTGTAAAGCTGTAAACATGTAACTATTTAAAACATGGATTATTAAACCATTAAAATGATCAGTACCCTTCACAATTTAGTCAGCAGCAACTATTATAATTGATCCACTGCAACAATTCATCAACTGTTAGGTACTATGGATTAATCAGGAACTACTAAGAGAAAACTAATTGAAGCCTGGTCTTTCATTGGGAGACAAATCCAATTAATTATATATTCTGGCCATATTTTTTTCATGTCTTGATATTTATGCCCTGGCTTCTTTGATTTGGTCAGTATTGTGGGAGTACTTGCATTTAAAGTATTACTATAACGTATTGTTTTGCAAATGAAAGCAGGCCAACGGGCAGGTTGGGGCCTCCTGGTGCCGGCTTTCCTCTCCTCCTCTGTGCCAGAGGACTGGCCAAGACTCTCTCTCTTCTTAACTGCCCAGAATGGCAACGACTTCCCTAATCGGTCCTGGGCGCTCCTTTACTTTGCCTGGCTCATTTAATAATTTGTCTGGCTGTTTTCCACCTTCCTTTGGTCTTTAAAATGATCCAGCTACTTAATTTCACTCAGTAGCCCCCCCACCCCCATTACTCCCACTTCCATAAAATGTGGATGTTAATCTGGCAGAATGGCAGACAGAAATTTTTCATGTAAATGAACATTTGCTTTTCTGGTTTGTGATAACACTTCCTGTCTCTAGTACTATTTCCTGTTTATTTGCTTTATTGTTATTTTAACATAGTGAGGAAAAACTCATAAGTCATTGTACATTTCAGGTCATTTATATCCCAATATGGTGGAAAAAGATATAGCGCACTAAAATGTGCAGAAAAGGATGCATAGAGGATGCATGCTTAGAAACGTTTCATTTGATATTGATTATGTATGCATGTAATACGATTGTTTTCCTGAATTCAATGATACTAACATCCCTAATTAAACATATGGAAATACTTGTGTACAGGAAATCATACATAGCCATCTGTAATAACAATGAATAAATATGATCATATTCCTAACCATAATCAATCACAACTATACTCAAGACTACTTATATTATTACTGCCAGTTCTACTATTAGGGTACAGCTGAACACAGTGTGTGATTTGTCCATGTGATGTTACTATACCCAAGCAGAAACAACCGATACTGTACTGTCTCTCTTTATTTATAAATGTTATAAAAATGGGAAAGCTAGAAAGTATTCCAAGAATTACTTATACTGTACAAAGTGTCTGTTTTATGTTTTGTAGAGTGTTAAGAAAACAATAATTTAATGAATGGTTATAGTCTTGCAATGTTATGCTAAATTAATGTTTGGTAGCACAGTTTGGGTTTGTGCATTTATTAAATGCTAATGACTGCAACAGTAAATCTGAAAATATATTAATGGAGTTAAAAGACATTTTTTCTCTTTGTGTGTTTATGCTGGCAGCAGATTTTGTCCCATATTGACTCCATGGCTAAGGCCTTGTTTGATATAATGAAATGCATAACCCCATTAATGCAGTGTCAGCACTCATTAAAGCCTTTCAGCACTTTAGGGCAGATTTGAACTGAAAGATTTTCACACTGTGTTTAAAACAACCCTGTAAAAGTTGAGTTAGTATACATTAGTGAACATGAGGCAGGGCATTGTAAAATCTATACAAAGCATGTGTGTATTGTCTCTTATTTAGTTCAGAAGTCATTCTGAAACACAGAAGACAGAGCTATTCCCCAGCGTTTGATGAGTAGTGTCCTTTCAGACTGTATCTACCCACAGTTTATACACTCTCTTGAACTGTAATTAGGTCAATAAAGCAAGAGGCCACAGATCCTGAAAAGCAGCCCTGGCTCCTGATGTGTGCTGACCAGCGGCTAGCTGGGATGGCAGGGGGGCCGGACTGGGCAGGGACCGGAGGCACGCTTCTAGACTTTGTGGATGAGGCAGAAAATGCATTATGGACTGTTATGGTTGGATGATCGCTCCCATTCATGCCGTGAGCTGCTCACAAAAGAAGCGGGCTTGAGCTCAAATAATGGATGTGCTCCTCCCTATCCTCCCCACTGACTCTACTCCCCCACCCACTTCCACACAGAACCCCATCCAGCCCTGTGTTTAGATGATCACAAGGCACTTTTGGTGGCAGGCCGGAATGTGTGCCCCCATCCTGGGGTTGCTGTTATGTAGCGGTGGCGCACAGCAAGCTGACTTCCTGCCTTCCACTGTCTGTGTTGCTGACAATCAGGAAATGGAGGCTGGAAGGCAGAATGCAAGTGCAGATTCTGTTCATTCAAATGCAGGCCAGACCTTAGGGGGCATTTTTTTGAGAGGTCTATAGCTATTGCTGCTGATAGTAAGTTGCATTCTCAATATTCCCACTTAAAGCTCCGGTTAGCGCTAATGTTTATACTCAAGAAACATCTAAATAATAATGCAATTTAATAGCAGTTGCTCAGAAATGTGTGGGTGTCAGTTTGCAAAATGAGCCAACAGCAGAGAGACAGATGTGCTGTAACAGATGTGATGAATAGGTTTTTGCTTACCTAGAGAGGAACAATTGCACAGAAGATTAAGAGAGGTGTTTCCACAGGGAATTTAACGACATTTTTAATGAATGCTAACTTCAATGGTCAAAGTTCAGTTACATCATGACTGAAATAACATTGGTAAGAGAATGATAAACTTGTTCAGGGCAGCTTTGGGGCTTTTATTCTAAATCTGTTTCACCATGTAGGAACCTGAGGCCTGAGGAAACATCATTGTCTCAATCTTAAAACCACAGAACAATCTGACATTTCTACATGCTTGACATAACTGCCTTTCCATCAAAATAGTTTTCTAATTAAGAATGGTTTAATAATTTGATAAATATGACATACAATCATAGTTATAATAAATGAGTGGATTCTTACAATGCAAAAAGAGCTGTTACTTAAAGCTAAAATATATATTTTTATTAAACATAATTTCTATACGGTTTTGCTATATTAATAGATCTATTTAACATTACCTAAATGTGCACTCACTTGAATGAATGTAGCTCTCTGTGGGTAGCTGAGTTTGTCAGATTGGAAGAGCTTATGCAAGTGTATCAATGACTCTGCTTTGTTCTTTTTCTAAAAAAAATCTGAGAAGAAATATCTTCCTATCTCCGTCAATTCCTAGAAGATTGATGGAAAAATTATGCTTTATAGTTAAAAATGCTTGGTCCTTATAAAAAACAAGATTTATCTATTTGTCCTAGTTCCTTTTTTACCAAATCTAACAACTTTTTATTGAGGCCCACTGAGCCCACGACCACTCTGACAAATCAGATACTCACAATGCATGTAGCTCATGGTAACTACAAGCATTAAAGCCTGGAAAACATCTCAGTGTAGGATTTTACAATCTCTTATAAAGAATGAATGAACCTTTCTTGTTTTCTTCTGCGTCTTGTTACAAGTCATAAATGGGCACAGAAATTTCAACACAGTGTCTTTCTTGCTACTCTGTCACCAATAATAAAGATATGGGTGCATGTTTAAGAGGGTTTAAGCTGAATACAGTTTTCAGGAAGCTTGACTGTATGTTGCAGGAGAGTATTACAAAAGAATAGTTTGTAATGTGATACTTTATTCGTCACATTCCATTTGCCTATTTATGTAAGTATGTATGTATGTATGTATGTATTTATTAAAGGTAATACAGATTTACATGTGCTGTGCTTGCTCAGATAGGGAATCCTTACATCAAAGTTGTGCTTGTTCTCTCAAATCAACAGAACATCCTACACCAAATTAAATTCCTTTAAATCTGCATTATGTAACACAAAGAAGGAGACTTCACAGGAAGGTGTTACTCATTTCTTGGTACAACCTAGTTTTTGTGACACAGCTTATATATTCTAAAGAATATCATTGCAGAATACAGTATTCAGGTTGAAAAGAAGCAACAAACCTTGCTTCCACAGGCTTCTTGTAGGGTTTGGCATTCTTGGTCTACGGATCATTTCAGACGAAGCATTTATACCCATCCAAAGGAAATGAGGCACATCTGAAAGCAATAAAAGATTTTGAGATATATCTGAAGGTTAGGTGTGTGATGCTTTTGTTAATGACCAAGTTTTTCTAAAATGTTCGAGACACACCAAAAGATTCAACATAGCCAGCCTTTTTCAGATCTAATCAATACATGTTGGGGTGTTTTTTAGAGCTAGAATGTAAATAATGCAGAAAAGCCTGTCCAGCTCTCAGGAAGCTTTTCATGTTTTGTGTTACAGATCACTCTGTTCTTTCCTAGGAAATCTGACTCAGTCGCAGTGACATGCTGCACAGTACAAATATTTCACGTTTTAGAGTTGTACATGATGTAATAGTGAGCTATGTCCTCTGCTTTATTTAGATGGAACAAGTGCCCATTTTAGAAATTTGTGTATCTACAGGTTCCTATTATGACAAACTTCAGTTTCCTCATATTGTGTCTTTTGGACGGACACAGCACGTTTTTTCCAAGTGAACTTGCAAGGTATGCTTTTATCAGTGAGTCACTTAAAGCTATTCTTAAATCTTTTGTCTGCCTAACGCAGGTGTGTGCGGACACTCTTTTTGTAACTATCCAGCATCAGATGCTGTTTCCTGTTCAAGTGTTCTTTTATGTCCATGTTAAGCACAACAATCAGCACAATGCACATTCAGCCCTGTCTTTTAGATTACGGCCTTAAAACCATCACTCACACACACAAACACACACACACTAGAGTTGGATGTCTCGAGACCGGTCTTGGTCTTGAGACCGGTCTCGAGACCACTTTTATGTGGTCTTGGTGTCGT
>JBBMFX010556939.1:0-16262 GCA_037832545.1 Rhabdalestes septentrionalis
TCTCTTACCTGGTCCCGGCCCGCGTATCCTAATATTCTGGCGAGGAGCTGCGAGTTCGAGACAGGCCAGATCTAACAGACATGAACATCCCAATATGTTAATGCAAGATTTACTCAGTGTCAGTGTGAATGTTAATGTTACTGATATACTCCTGACGTAATTACATTTTGTCATGTCTGTTTGCTTACTTGGGAATACTGGAATACTTTTCATGTCTGTTTTCTGATGGCTGCTCCTACATCAAACTTTGCAGAACATCAAATACATCTTAATTTTCACCATAATGAAGATGCAATCACAATCATAGAGTGGCCTCATATGGTACAAACAAATAAGCAAGACCATGGGACTTTTATTTTGATACTGTGAGTGTGTGTCTGTGAAATCACTGTGTTCAGCTGTGTTGTGTTTAGTTTAAGTGATTGGGAGTTTTGATTGGTTCTTTTTAGTGTGTTTTAGTATGTAAGTTCTTTATGTCTCTGGGTTCATGGCGGAGCAAAACCTCACAACACTCATGTATCCTGCACATGATACTATCCTTGTGTTTCCTCAGTGTGGTGTTTCCTGTTAGACCCGTGTGCCTTTTTGCTATAATTTTGTATTGTGTAGAGTCTGTGTCCTCATTAAAATTCCATCTAAAGAACCTGCCCTCTGCGCCTTGCCTCACACCCCGGGCACCACTCGATGTGACATTGCTCCGCCTAAGCAAAAGAGGCACTGCAGGTTTTAGCACAGACTTTTATACTGTGTGTGTGTGTGTGTGTGTCTGAAATCATTGTGTTCAGCTGTGTTGTGTTTAGTATTTAAGTTCTTTGTTTCTGGATTCATGCGGAGCAACCCTCACACAACACTTATGTATCCTGCACATGATCCTATCCTTGTGTTTCTTCTGTGTGGTGTTTTCTGTTAGGTCCGCGTGCCTTTTTGCTTTAGTTTTGTATTGTGTAGAGTCTGTGTCCTCATTAAAATTTCATCTAAAGAACCTGTCTTCTGCGCCTCGCCTAGCACCCCGTGCACCACCTGATGTGACAGAAATATGTATTATACAAATAAATCAAGTACTTTCAGAAGAAATGAATACGTATTATTGTGAGAGCCGTATTTGTGACTTGCACTTTTCCAGCAAGAGACCAGCCCCCTGTTCTCATTTGATTAGAGATTAAGCAGTAATTCTAATTGGCAGCATGTTTGACCTGCTAATTTGACCTGTGCATCGCAACCTGTTGAGTCAGACAATGAACCTGTTCTTACACATCCCACAAATCACACTAAAGAACATTCAGCTAGACTGTGGCTGACCATCCAACTGCTCTGTAACACTAAGATCATTTTCACTCTTACAGAAAATGATTCTCGCTCAGTTACCATATCATGATATTTGTGATGTGATGCATTTGGGTAACTGAATACACTCTCTCATAATATAATTATAGTATCTTATATCTCCTATGGCTATAATACAGATGACATAATGCGCTTGATCTTCTGTCTAAAGCATCCTAAAAACCATTCCATGTTTTGAGGAGGGCAGTTAATCACCTAAGTACATTTTCAGGCAAAACCATTCCAGTTTTACCCATTCATTACAGCATGCAAAACAAATTATTTCCAAGGAGAGAAAGCATATCAACCATTACGAGCCTCTGGAAACTTCTCAAAAATTTGCCATATTTGTCATATTTTACCTATCAAATGGAAGGAGGGTGGGAGGTCGAGAGGGAGAGAGGGACAGAGGGGGAGAGAGAGAGATAACCCACACTGTTGAAATAACAGAGATAATGAGCTAGCAACAAGAAACACACTTAAACTCAGAACTCAAAGTTGGACGAACACACTGATTAAAAAGTGTAATGGTACTCAAGGTGATGCTACTGTCATATCATGTGGGAGCCAAAGGACAGAGGCACAGAAGTGGAATTCCATGCTACACAAGTAGAAGGGTGGACCAACACCAGTACATAAAACCAGGCCACTTAAATACCCCAAACAAATCAAACCCCATAAACATTTAATTGACTACTTGCCTGGCTGGAGTACACATATCAAACTAAAATTCCCCACATTGCATCTTAAATAATGGTGACCTCTAGCAGCTACTCAAGGTAACACATTTTCCAGTAATTTAAACACTTCTTTTCTAGTAGTAATGCAGTTTTTAGACATTTACAGAAATCAGCCATGAGAGGCCTTGTAACAGAATTCTGATGTATACAATCACTTGGGTGTACCACTGTTTTTATAACCATACATTTTTTTATAAGAATGCAGACCAGCTGAGACATTGGAGAGAATTTTATTTAGTCATGCCACATTCTGGATGAGATATGGAAATTATGTTGTAAGCTTTGTGAAGTTAAATCCTCTCTGTTTAAATCACAGCAACCAAAGCTGTCTATACTGTATCTATAGTGACTTTAGACATAACAGCAACAACCATAATAATTATAATAATTATAATAATAATTGAATGTAAAACACTAAGCAAGCTACATTTTGACCTCACAAATATGAATATAGGTGGCATCATTTTATTTTAAGTTAAATAGAATACATTCTGCATTTATTATATTTTTCATTATATTAATTATATTAATTAAAGACGATCAGATATAATTTTTACAAGGCCCTTTTATAATCCTCTCATTACCTCTTGCTTTTTTGCCACTATGCCTTTGAGACTGACATATTTACATGACCTCTTTGGTGTTGCCCTAGATTCTGCCTCATTAAAGAAGCATTATGGGGTGAAATGGGTGTGGCAAACCTGCTGGAGGGTGAAATAGGTGGATATAAGTAATTACACTGGTTATCATTACATCACAGAAGCAATATATTCATGATCTGTTCTGTGGCTTATTTTCTATATATGGACTTTATGAACTGGGGTGTGAATGGAACCTTTTGAAAATGTACCCATACTAGTTCAGTTTGTTGGAACACTGTGGGAGGTTTTGCTAGATTGAGGCAAATGCATGGGAATAAGAAAGCAGAAAATATTGATTATATTGAGAAAATGTGTTGATTATATTGAGAAGAAATGAATAAAAAGTACAATGTTGTTATAGGGCAGCACTGAAAATGTTTGTTTATTTGAGTTCAAGTTGTTTCTATCATCACTTGGTAACTATTAAGTATCAAAGGTTCTAAAGCAATATCTTATTTTATCACTCATTTGCTCATTTGGATCTTTTAAGCTTGTCCTTGAATAGTTACATCAACATGGTGACCATTCTATATCTGATACATACAAAGTGTCCAGAAACCTACCTGTGGCATAGTGGAATGCTCTAAAGTGATGGTACTCCATCTGCTACATTTTGGATGTTTGGAGTGGAATTTGTGGTACATGACTAAACATCTGACTGGCAACTTTCTAGACATGCTGTCAAACAACATTTTCTTCAACAGTGATTCGCTGAAGAACCCCGACAGGGTTTCAGTCATTCAGCGCTTTCTTTCCCTCCACATAAAAAAAAAAAGATTGAAGTATCATGTGTGACATCTTGAACTGACATCTTTCTTATGAACTAGAAAAATAAGAGACAAAAGTCATACTGTCCAGGGCAAAGCGTCAACTCCCCAAACAATCAGCAATGAAAGATGGATATGTTTTCCCATTCTGAAAAAAAAACAGGGATTCAGTTTGATAAGCTGAAAATGGGGAATGAATCAGAGAACTCTGTTGTTTTTATTTATTTTCTGAGGAGGGAGCTTCCAGAGGATCCAAATCTTCATGGATGGTATTTCAAATATTAGCCATTGAAGCTGTAAACAACTTGGAATCGTGATGTGCTGATGCAAAGTCTGAGACATCAAAATGCAATAACTTGAATGGCCAAACACCTTCAAAGCAGCAGACAGGGAGGAGACAGGAATAGATGAATGGGCTGATGGAACTCTAATGGTATGATTATGATTGATAGAGGGATTCCCCCTTGCTGACTAGCCAGCTAGCTTTTGATGTGCCACAGTAGCCCAGGGCTCTCCTCCCAGCAACAGCTCTATGTAAATTTTCTGCTGCTCTGCTGCACTGGCAGCACAGACACCATTCCTCTTTGTGCTGATTGTTAAAACATTACTTGCCTCTCTTTACGAATATTCCTCACAGCTGTGGGCAGAGAGAGAGAGACAGAGAGGGATTGGGGAAGAGGGCAACTAATAAATCGCATGCTTTGTCCATGTCACATGGGTATAGATTTGTGTGCTTCGTGGGGTCAGGTCAGGTCGGTGTGGGAAATAGATCCTCACAAGTCAGCAGGAGACGAAATTGAATGTGAATTTGACTGCAGAGAACCCCATCTCTACACTCACCCTGCAAGCCAGTTGGTCTTAGGGGCAATGAGAATAAGCTTGTTGCCTTCAATTGTTGGAAAAGACATTTGTAAAATGCCTCATCATCCATTTTATGACTAATAGTTGTAGTAATTAAAAACTCTTCTAGACAAAAATAATTGTGGTTTGTAGGTTTAGGTGTAGAAAAAAATGGCCAAGCTCTCAAACAACATCTTTTGGAGGATCGAAATTCCACATATGACTTGCAAGAGGAAATAAATCAAGAGGGTAAGTAAACACTATGCCCTGTTGGTTGGAAACAACAACACTATGCCCTGTTGGTTGGAATGATTTTCTCCACAGCATCCAAGTGGATTCTGGCTAAATGACTTTCAACAGATTGAAAAGTGAATAAGGTTTTGGAAAGGCACATGATATTGGCCATTTTGTTTTTGTTTCTCTGCCATGCAGGCTAAGGATAACTAAACAATGAACATCCATGCTTAGACCTAACATTTTCGGCAATATGTTAGTACAGTAGAGTTTATAAATTGATTCTGAACTGTCTATACCCTGCTGCAGCGGCTAAAGTGCTGTTTACATTTTAATATTTTTTTTGTTGTTGCTGATTTTAGGGGTAAAAGCATGCATTGTGCAGTTTCCTTAATGTATCTATACTGATTTTTATTAGGAGTCCAAGCATGCAGTGCTTGAACCCTATTGTAATTGGGGTGATTATTAGGGGTCCAAGCACAAGGTGTGTAGGATTTCTCTTGTATCTTTGCTGATTTTTTAAAATTATTTTTCTCCCACAAAATGCATTGGGGAGCAAAAACCATAAGGAGCACAGCTTTCCAACAGCCAAGTCATTGCACCAATAGGTGGCACTATAACAAGCACATTTGCCTTGAGCCTTAGCAAATTTTAACCAGAGGTTTGATTTTCAAAATCCAAAAATTTGCATAGTATTCATTGGGATCAGCCAAATCAAATGAAATCCTGCCCATTCATTTCCGCCTATAAGATTTTATTGTTAATTTGCATATTCTGCACAAGTGTGGTCTCATTGAAATCACAAGACACTCATTGTCAAGAATGATAAAAAGCATTTGCAAATTTGGAAACAGCATGGCCGTTATATGCAAATTAAGCTTGCTGACTTTTGTGTGCTTGAACAAGTATCTGAGTGTTCAGGAAAAAAGGTCCTTAATAGTGATCGGAGCACGTATTTTGATTAAATTGGCTTTCGTGATGGCTGCAAGAACACTCGTGAGATTGGTTTGAGATACTCCACTTCCAACCCCCCTCCTGTCCACACTCAAGTTCAGGAGTAAATTCGGGGAGTGGCGAATGGAGTTTGCACGCTGCATTATAAATTTTACAAATACAAATACGAACACGAACTATTTTCCCTTCATCAAATACAAATATGAATAGCGTCTGCTTTGCATACCCCTAATATCAACTTTAAAACCTTGGACTTTTTATGCGCATAATTTGCATTAATAGATAGTTGTACTTTTATTAACTAGTCTTAGGTTTTTTGACATATCTTCACAATTCTTGAAGCCCATCAAAGAAGCCCAAATCAAATAATTATCAAAAATATTAGGAATTTTTTGAGCAGCATGACCAAGGCCTGCCAGTACATTCATGTGGATGTGATATAGTTGACCCAAATGGGCCCAAATTGCTAACACTGGGTCTGATTTGCACCAAATTTGGTGCAGAAGTGTAATGTGGTACCACAAGGATGTATGCAAAATTTCATTGACATCGGCCAATGGTGGGCGCTACCGTAGAGAATGCATTTATTGCTATATTTTTCCGATGGCCTGTCCATTTCAAACTAGGCTAACTCAAGATCCATTCAAGATAAAATTTGTGTCACATTTGTGTCTTTCAACACCTTGTAAATCATTTTGTCAAAGTCTGGCTAAATGGTATGCCAAAATGCATGCATGATAATTACAAACAGAAAATAATTGAATGATACTTTTCAGATTTCAAGGCACATTTATATTTATTGTCATCATCAGAATAAGCATGCCACGTTTCCTAAGGTATGCTGTTTTTGCCAAAACTAAACATTTCAAACAATATTTGTGGCTTTTGATTTTAATGGGCGTATCTTGTGACTTCACAACATTGACACTTGGTGTCTTCTTAGAGCTAATTAATTGCTACTAATCAGTGGCCCAGCTCTTCAGGCAATATCTGCAAATACTAAAAAACATATGAAATATTGTCTCTGTGCAGCAATAACTCAGTGTTGCAATTTGGAGTACTTGACACAAACAGCTTGGACCCCACTCATTGCCGTTAAAGGCTATATTTATATATTTGTATTCATTAAAATGATGGAAAATCATACAATTATAAATATAATTAACTATATTTTAAATTGCAGGGGGCGGGGCACACCATGAGTTCTGCACCCATGTGGAGAAGTGTGTGGAGACGGTCTCGGGGAGCAGTGTGTGGGGACATGGAGCAGCGTGTGGGGAGCAGCGTGTGGGGAGCAGTGTGTGGGGAGCAGTGTGTGGGGAGTGATCCTGGGAGCACTGTGTGGGAATGGTACTTACTCAGGGTGCCTCAGAGGCTCCTGCAGTCTGGAGGATCGACCCACAGCTTTCTAATCACAGGGCGAGTCCCGAACCATGCGAGTGTGTGACGGAGTGGGGGAGTGGAGGGGAGGGGGCATGGCGTTCCGAATACAAAATTTTTTTAAAGTATTTGTCCGAATATGGTATTTGTAAAAAACACGTTATTTGTGCCAATCCGAATACCGTATTTGTATTTGTCTCCACCCCTAATATATATATATATATGTGTGTGTGTGTGTGTGTGTGTGTGTGTATGTATGTATACGTGTGTATAAATATGTATGTGTAAGTATTTATTTAAGGATGTTTATATTTATAGTACAATTCTGTATTGTTCCCTACTGTACCCCACCCCCAATTGTATTTTATTTTTAGGTGAAGTCTTTGTAAACCTAGTTAATTTGTAATCGCACCTATTTACCCTCACTCTTGATCTGTCTAGGAGCTGCTGTTCTGTTGTGCTCTATGTTGCACCTGTTGTCTAGGAGGATGGTATTTCATCTCACTTTGTATTATATGTAAATGGCTGGAAGGGCAATAATGCTTTAGTTCCTAATTTTGATGCTTTTTGTTTAATTTTGTTCAAAGGTATTGATCCCAAAGGCAGTTCACAGACATTCTGAAGACATTCTCACAAGTTTTTCAAGTTTCAAGTTCAAGTTTCAGGTTTATTTGTCATATGCAAGTTAGCGCAGGGACAACATTGCAATGAAATGTGATTGACGAGAGAAGACAAGTCACTCAGCAATTTAGCAGACAGCAGTAAAATTTAAAGCATAAAATAAGTGGAAGTTAAAGAGTAAAATATACAACAACATTTAAGTACCATAAATTACAAACTCCAAAAATAGAAGAATGAGTATATATGTACAGCATTGTTGCACATTAGATAAAGTGACAGGAGTGAGCAGCAGCAAATTGGCATTTAAGTACAGACATTACATTAATGATTAAATAACAAAGATTTTGATCACAATTTTTGAGTAAGTTATTTTGGTGATTAAACATGTTTTTAACAGTAAACAGTTAATTTTGCTTCATTTAAATTACATTTTTTTAACTCCAAATATACATGCATTCGTCAGGTCCTGCTGCTGTGGGCTTCCTCTCTTTCAGTAACGTAAAAATGTGGCAAACAACACAACCTAGGGGTGGGAATCAAAACCCTGTTCCAATTTAGAACCGGTTTTGCACCGGACTTGTTTCTCTCCAATGTTTTCCATCCCTCTTATGATTCTTTCTGACTTTTTCCTGCATTGCACATGGTGACACCACAAACTCACACGGGCTACAAATAACACAAAATGACAGTTGTGCTCTTTGTTACCAGTGTAGTGCCGTTTTAACCTGCAAGGGTAGTAACATAAATGCATAATACATTGTTCAAGTGTTCATATTTACCATGTAAATATGGGTGAGCCTATTGCCTTAAGAAACTTTTAATTCTGAGTAATTGAGCCTCTAGGGAGGATGGGGGATGTAGTTTCAGTGTAATTGTTTCATTTTTGGATCCGCTCTGTTGCTGAGAGTAACAAGCCAAATATGCCTGGCTAGCAGCCACTAAAGCAGAGGCTGAGAAGGAAATACATGTAAAGGACATCTAATACAACAGCTGCTTTCAAAGCTAAAAAATGTCCACAAAATTATGATCGCTTAAAAAAATATTTTATACTGTTTAGGAATCAATAATGGAATCAATAAGAAGAATAATGGCATTGACATCAATAATTTCTTATTGATTCCCATCACTAACACTACCACAGTGTAAGTATGTTGCATTATGTTTCCTAGATACTAGGCCTTTAATGTTGAATGAACACTGAACAATCATACAATAAATGCTCTTTTTATTTAATGTTAAACTGATATCAGTGCTGACTTTAAATCAAACATTTTCAACCGTTAGCAAGTACAGAATCAACATAAACATTGTTGAATTTTCAGCATTAAATCAGTTTACAAACAATTAATATAAATTCAAAATCATGTTGATGTTGATTCATCAAACTGTCATTGCTTCAATCTGTTTGATATATGGACAAGCAATTCTATTTTATTTATATTTGTTATATTTTTTTTATATTGTACATTAACACACAAAAATATCCAAATATTTGCAATGTTTAGTACTGACTTCTAATTCTACTTTCTTTATGACCAGATTTCTGCAATGTGCAGACTTTGTTTATTCTGAAACAGAAGTATAGCTTCTGTCAAGCAGCAGGGCCCTACCATTTGATTCTTGCACCTATCTCTAATTTCCAATCCACCTGACGTGCATGTTCCCAGTCCCAAAATTTCTATTATAATGCTAATCTGGCTATTTGTATCCAAGACATACAACACATTCACTACAATTCACTACAATTTTTACAGTTAAACTAGGTGCACTCATCATAGTGTTCAAAAGTGAGGAAATTTTGCAATCACACATGCTGAAATTGGATCCCTTAGAGCAGCGTTTCTCAAAATTATTTGTCCTGGGGACCAGTCATGTCAGGGTTTGGGGCTGCATGATCCTGCATAAATGGAACCTCCCAACAATATCTAGATGGATAGATGGATAGATGGATAGATAGATAGATAGATAGATAGATAGACAGACAGACACAGACAGACAGACTGACCTGACCCTACCCGAGCCCATGCATCTTGTGTCCAAGCCCAGCCCGGCCCAACACATTAACTGTAATAATCGGCCCACACCCAATTTAAATCCGACAATTTTATAATACGTGGGCCATTACAATAACCCAACTGTGGGTGCGTTTGTAAACTGACATTCCGTGCACTCCGAGCCACTCAAGTTCTTGATCATGGCAGGAAATATTGGCCCGACCCGCAGGCCAGGCCAGGCTCAGGCGGGTTTCGGGCAGAGATTCTAAACTCTACTGTCAATTAAGAAAAAGCAGTTTCGCACAGATGAGGAGTGGAAGGCCACCATCCCGAGGGGGCGGGCTGTGAAGTCAAGGGGGCGTGGCATGCTGAGACTGCAGCACTGAGATCAGAGCTGGATCTGATTGAATTTTGAAGAAACAAGGGTCTGTGGACCGGTAGGAACACTCTCATGGACCGGCACCAGCCTGCGGCCCGATTCAAAAACTACTATAATGGTGTAAAAAATCCATGGTAAACACAAACACTCACACAGATGGAAATCCCATAAAACCAAATGCTACAACAATTTTGTCAGACTACTTTGAAGCAGGAGAGTTTGCAAACAACCAGATTTGTGTAATACACTCAACCCACAATTTTTGGGGGGGTTGTTTGCGACAGAACAATGAACTAATAGAGTAAGGTGGCTGTCTTATTTTGTCTTTGTGTGTAGAATAAAGCAAGCGAGAGGGCCGTATAAAATAACGAAATGGTTTATTCACTACTCACATAGACCAAACTTCACATACAATGGCATTTTAGGAACTGCCTCCCAGGACCCCTTGCCCAACCCTACGTTTTCATATGGTGTCCATGGATATGCCTGGATTAATATTAACACATCAAAATATTACAGAATGTGGAATAATCTGTTTTTGTGGTTCCCTTACAGGATTGTCTGGAATTTTGTTCACACTGTCATCATGTAATGGTTAGAGATGCATGCTTTAATTTTGGTAGAACAATTGGTGACATGATAGTATTCCAGAAAAATCCCATCCGATTCCTCTGTTTATTGCTTTAAAAAATGAACAGATGTGTGAGGAGATGCATTCAGTGACTGTAGTCTATTGATCTAATTTTCCTGATTTATGATTATGTCAAGACTGACATTTCCTCATCTACCGAAATGACAACGTGCAGAGAATACCTTCAAGAAATTGGATTCAAAAGCACCCATGTTTCTCTGCTCTCCAATATTAAATCTAAAATCAATGTCATATCCACGAGAAAGGTTTAAAATTGAATACAGCACACATTGTTTGAAATCATGCTATATTTGTGTGCAATAACTGCAGTTCTTCTGCTTGACAAATACTGAAAAAAAGAAAGGATGGTGCACTTGTGCCTGAACTTGAAAGGGAGCTTGATATTCACACCATGTAAGGTAGCATGAATGTATTTCTCTGTCATAAATAAAGGTATTCAAATTGCATCAAAGAAGCAAAAGAAGAGCAGGACAGGAAGAACAGGACACACAACTTAATTCAAATTAATTTAGAGGCTGGATTCTCACTTCCCATTCTATCTTTGGTTGCAGTTTTGAACAGGCTGTCATGTGATATTTCACCCCTTAAACTTGGTTTCTGCTAAGATGAGTATGTTCCTCCGCTGCACTGATGAATTACTCTCAGTAGGACAGATCGATGAATTTGAGTGGGCAAAACCTTGCAATGGTATGTGACACTCCAGCCAAACACTTTCCTTAGGCTGGAGCTCAGAATGGTTTTTGGGGGTTTGGGGGGTGTTGACAAAACTCCAGGTGTAGGAATCATTTTCTAGTGAGCCAGAAATATCCTCAGATGTGCTTGTCTGCCTTTTCCTCGCATTATCTACTATTTAGGGGTTTCAGTTGTTAAGCACTGCATGGAGAACAAAGACATTTCGGAGCAGTTATTCTTAGAAAATGAAATCTGAACTCTAATTCTATTGGTAGGGTGGATTCCTGCTCAGTTTCCTTCCTCTCCTTGTCTGTAATCGCATTCTACTGTTCTTAATATGATTAACTAGTTTTAAAAATGATGAACATGTTTTTAAGATGATGGCCTATTTTAGTTAGTTAAATAAGACATTTGTTTTTTTCACAATTTAGGTGAAAAAATCTACAATTATGTCACAATCACATTGTTTTTCTTGTGAACACATGGTTTTTCACATGTTAAATATATTTGACATTGTGTGAAATACAAAAATGAAAAGATTAAGAATTATTTATCCTTTCATGAATAAAACAAAGATCCTATCTTCTAAATCATATTTAAACAGTAATAAAATTGGTATTTATTAATAGCAAATATCTTATTTTGCATTGAACGACACTCTTTGTGAAATACTTATATGAAAATCATAATTAATTCCATGTAAGTTGTATCTTGATAAAATCCATAAATAGCTAAGTAGCGTAGAGTATTGGAGAACATTTAAGGCAACACTACCCTTGTGAGGCAGCACAGGTGGTTAATCGGCTCTGGCCTGGAGGAATAATCCCACCCTACTGTACTTTGCCACTAGCCTGGCTCAGCAAATTAACATGAGGGTCAAAAATTTTAATTTAGTCTGAGAGGGAGCTACTATCCATGCCTTGGTACAGAGATCAGGGCATGGAATAATGAGATTTTTTGGCAGGTGATTACTTGGAGCAGTAAGCTTGAATAGCCTCAGATCCCAATAATTAGATTCAAGAGCACTGCTGGGGTCCTATTTTTAGCTGTATGTACATTTGGGGTGGTGGCAGAGAGCGTAAACACTTCCTTTCCTGCAAATGCACCAACTTTTGGCAACAGGTACTCTATAAATGAACTATCCATAGATTTTTCCAGATAGAATTGATGTCTATTTCCAAATTATTTCAAAAACAAAACGTCTTCAAAATGATGGATTACTTTTCTTTTTTGTCATCAATGAGAACCTGCCCTCAGATGGTAGATGACGTCATTCTGCTCTCCCATATTTGTACCCTTATTCACATTTGGAAAGGACAGAGAAAGCTGCTTAAATCTTGGCTCTGAACAGGTCGATGAAGAAGACAAGTATGACAGAGCTTCTCAGAGCTGTGTCAGCCCATTTGTCATCCTGTCTGTGAGAATGATGTACAGCTCTGGCCCCCGACTTCCTCCCCTGTGAATCCTTGCACAGTGCTTAGGTCCCTGCCAGCCGCTCGTAGCAATGGAGATCAGACAACAGACCCTCCCCAGGACAACTTTGGCATACAACATAAAAGAACAAACATCTATAATGCAGCCTTTAAATGCAACTAGCACAAGTTCATTATTCAGTTTTAGCAACCAGATTCCTAAAATATTTTGTGAGAAGCGGCCAAGACCAGGTGGCAAATTTGTAACCCAGATAACTCAAGCTTTATTGCTGTTATTGCCGCTGTATAATTAATTTATTTCTCTAACATCTATTAAAATCTCTTTTAAAGATTTTTAAAGAGGTCAGTAAGTGAAATGTGATTGTGTTAAGGTTTAACTAATATTACCTGACTATGTTTTTTCATGCCCTTGTGTACGTAACTGCCATTTTCTCCTGGTCTTTGATAAAATACTGTGTTTAAAAGAGTGGTAAATATGTTTCCAGTTTTGAAAACTGTTGGAATCCATAGGCGTGTTCTGTAATTCTGTGGAAGTCTAAATTGTTAACAAAAGATGAAGTTTTGAATATCAGATAAGGAATTGAGTACTATTCAGATCGTTATTGTCAGCAATAATAGGCTCACTATTTGTTTTAACTAGTAAATAAAATGTCTGTATTTCTGTTGCAGTCTAGCAAAACAAAGATGTGATGGTCCTGTGGATCCACAATTGGATCTAAAATTTCAAAATGAGCCGAAATCTAATTTGCATGTAAAATGTAACTATGTAAAAAAGCAGACATTTATTCAGCTCAAACCAGTTGCAAGTATGTCTCTATTTGCAATCGCATATTAAGCAGGTAAATCAAAATATATTGTGTTATTGTGACTCATAGTTCTTATCATATCCACTGTAAATATTTCTGTTTCTCTACAGTGAACCATTTTACATCCAAACAGTCTGAATAATTTAGCTTCTCAGCTAATTTTCTTGTATTATTTTAATGCATACTTGCAAATGCAGTGTCTGACTACAAAATACACATGAAGACAAATGGTTCTGAATTTTTTTAATGAGACTTGGTGTATTTAAATGAGGAATTTTAACTGCTCAAATTCAAATGTCATGTGGGCAAAACAAATGTTAAGGGGTAAAGGAAGTAAAAAGATCAAATGCTTTTTGTTTTCTTTAATTTTCTCCATATATCTTTCTGACATACAGTCAGTAATACAAATGCACATTTACTTTCATACATTAATGCATACATGCATGTGCGCACACACATATAGGCAGACGCAGTCTCTAAGGAAATGGTGGCCAGTCCCAGCGGGCCGCTGCATTCTGAGGAATAAGGCAAGCCGGAAGATGAGAGGAAATAATTACAGCTTCTTCTTTTCAATGCTCTCTCCTTTGGGAAATAAACATTTGCAGCTGCCTCTCGCATGACCTGCTGCCAGCAAAGATGGAGTAGTGCCTTCTACATCACACAGTAAGGTGACCCCTGCAGTTGTTTTATACATACATTATTTTAGTCAGAAGAGCAGGGCTTACCTCAATATGGCCTACTGCTTTACCAAAACAGCTCCTTTCATCATCATCAGTGCATGGTTATGCATTCGTCCATTGGTTTGTTTTTATTCTTTCTCTCTCTGTCTGTGCATCTCAACATTCAAATATTAGGTTTGAATGGGATTACCACTGTACTGCACGCTGACTAGGTCCGTTTCCTTGGCAACACCACTGCGACAGAAGGTGCAAAGTTGTGAGAAGGTGTGGCATGGTAAGATGCAGAAAAAAGCAGTTTATTGTTCGCCAAGCAAAAGCCAAAAATTGGTGTAAATAACTGCCGTTGTGTTGAACAGTAGCTAAAACAAGACACTGAAGCCTGATGCTCTGATTTTCAAAGTGGAAAAAATGAGCCCAGAGAGTATATAGCAGAAGAAAAGTGTTATGGAAACAATCATCTTAGATTTATCTTTGCAATCCAAGTAAACAGAGCTTGTTTGACTTTACTGAAGTGGAGGAAGGTACAGATTTGAAATAAAAAGAAGGAGGTTTTCTAGTTTTAAGTTCAGTACATGTAATAAAAAAACAAGCTCATTATTATGGTAATGCAACTGTTTGATGACACAGTGCAACAGAGACTGCCCTTTTGTTTCCAGTAAATTCCAGTCAAAATGCAATTAATTGAAATGCAATTACAAATACCAGGAAGCACCATATTACAAACTATGTTCAATAGGAAATAGAATTTAATTTGCATTGTCTTAATTTTGGGCCCCATCTACCCAGCCATTTGCAGCTTTGTCCTTCCAACTACCAACTACAATGGCATTATGTTTTTCCAAGAGACAATAATATTCCTACACAAACCTCAACTTCCTTGCATATTTCTCACTTATGTTAATCTATAAGGCTAAAAGAGAGAGATTTCTGAGGATATTAGGTGGAAGATAACAATCTCAGAGAGAGAAGGAACTTTCCGTTTCAGATAAACAGTACCTAAAGCCATTTCTTTGATAAAGAGGAGAAAATCAACTGAAACTATTGCTTTTGACATGACAAATCCACAAGAGTTTCAGTCAATTATTCTGCTGTGAGAAGACAACTTATAATGACTGAAAGAATATGTAGCTTTGCAAGTCATTACTGAGAAAAGCAAAACTTCAGCACGAGAACAAAATATTTTTATTATAAGTTTTCTATACAAATATTGTATATATGAGTAGATAAATAAAACACACTTTTTAATTAATTTTTTTAATTATGGTAATGTTACAGAGGTAAAGGAAATGACTTTACATAGAGGTTTAAAAAAACTGCATAGCCAATAAAACTTTCTACAAATACCAATTTTATTTGTCACATGCATAGTCAATAAAGTCTTGAAATGTTTTCTATGCATTTAACCCATTCACTAAGTGAAGCAGGGGGCTGCCGCCAGTGAGGCGCCCAGGGAGCAGTGGCAGGGGATGATACCTTGCTCAAGGATACCTCAGCTGTGACTCTAGCAGTTGGGATTTGAACCTCAATCGTCTGATTGCAGGGCTAACGCCCTAACCACTAGGCCATCCAGCTGCCACTGGAGACGCAGAGGAGTGAACCCTGGACCTCATTCTACTCAGTAGATAGAAAATCAGAAAATAAATAACATCAGCACCCTTCCCTGTTCCTCTGTTGCATATGTGTTCTACATTGTAGAATATGCAACATAGCCATGTGTTTTGTACTGGAATTGGTCAGACCTCCAAGCTGTCTCCAAACTTTCTTCAAAGATAATTTAGGGTGTGATTTTCACTGAAGTGTTGCCTAAGGCACTTTTAAAGTGCTAAAAATATCTGAAAGCCAACAGCTGTTGAAAAGCTGTTGCAAAGCCAGGTTGGAGTAACAGGGTGTATTACATAATATATACACCATTAACTAGATAATATTTGAATTGAAACAGTTCTAAAATTAGAACTCCACTCGCCAAAGACTATGGGCCCGATAATGCACACGGTGCTTTCGCCACTGGCGCAAGCATCATTGCTATTATGTGCGAGCGCATCATTCATTATTTCCGGCAGAAATGTACATTGTCATTATAGCAGATGGCATTGCGCTGGGTCGGGCGTGTCACTGAAAAGAAGGGGTGTGGCGAGGCGCATAGCGC
>JBBMFX010556977.1:0-16253 GCA_037832545.1 Rhabdalestes septentrionalis
ACCCAAACCCCGCCCCCCAGCCACAAACCCTGCCCCCATACACAAACCACACCCCCACGCATCCCCCTCACATAAAAAATGCTTCTGACGCCCCTGATGATGATCAACTTTAAATGTTTTCATAAAAAATATTATGCTTATTATCCTACACTCTTTGCAAAAATGACTTTTTACAGTACTGAAAATGTCCATGGACTTATGTAAGATTTTTTTAAATAAATGTTTTCTTCTCCTAGGGAAGTATAATTTAAACAAACACAGAAACATTTATACATTTAACAAAGCATCTGGAGATACATACATTCATAACTACATATATCCAAGTATGAATGGGTGTTTACAAATATAATGATGATATCTATCATGGTTACACATATAATGATTATTTTTATTAAGATAGAGTGAACAGGAAGACTAAATAATGGATATTTTACCATTTTAATGTTTTAAAGGGAATATCAACATAGTTTGGTTCAAACATGAAAAATGGCTCTTATTCAAGGAGCATTTTTTTTTAGCAAAAATGTTTACAAACTCTTTAGAATTACTGAGATTTCTACACAAATGGCTCCCAAAATGCGATTCAATCTTTATCCAATTCATTACAGTAAACAAGAAGGTTGTTTTATAAACAACACTATTTTAATGTGTCACGATTATGAAATTAGCAATCTCATTACAATATGTGAAACCTGTTAAGTTTGGTAATAAGTGGAACAACCTTTTAGGCAATAACCTCAAACAAAGGCTGTTCATTAGTATTTCAACTGTTGATGTATTTTGTTATTTTTGTCTCATCTGTCAGATATTTTGAGGATTCTATCAGGTGTCCTAGGACAGGTCATGTTCTCAGATTTGTGAAATGTATATGCCATTGTGGATTGATTTAGATCTTGTTTAGCTGTGGTTTCACCACTTTAAAAAAAAATCTAAGATCCATATCTGGACCCGTTTGATATCCACTGGAACATCTTAGGGTCATTCCGTGGAATCGGTACATTTTGTGTCCCAGAGAAATAATTATCATAAAATCACTATAATACCAGATACATGCATAATTTCTAAACATAACATTAGCAATTAACATCTTCTGTCATCAATACTATCAATTATTGTCCAAGGTTAAATTTGCCTTTATGTTGATAAGGCAGGGACTTTGGCCTGTCCCTCACTATGAAAGTTATTTTTCAGCAGGTCTTCTTAATAGTAAATTTTTGGAAAAATGATTTTCACATTTGTATATTGTTCTGAAAGTAATCTCATTGTTAAGCAATGTTTTCAGCATGAACACACGTCATCTCTATACATTTTTATTCATTTTATCAGTGTCCCATGATTTCAAGTCAACCCTGTTACTGACACACAAAAACCCTGTAAAATAATGGCACATTCCAGCAGTGACATCATTTACAGAAAGTTACATCATTTACAGGAAGATGATTTCCAACATTTAAAAGACAAGTAAGTTTCTCTCTTCTATATAGTAGAATATTGTTATTTTATGAAATTGTTGAAGGTGGGGACATCATACAGTGTCATTCCTGTTACCAATTTTTTATATATTAATTAAAATACTATTATTTTTATCTAGATATTTACCATATCTATAAGTAATATCCTTTCAAATTGTAAGACATCTTCTCTTGTGACCTTACGCTAATGCTAACTAGAGGCAAATTAGCTTGAAATCGTCAACCCTGTTACTGTCAGTCCTGTTACTTTTCCAGAGTAACAGGTTTGACATCTAAGTAACAGGAGTGACATTGATTAGGTTTTAAAAGTATATTTAGACATATTGCTAACATTTTTAAAAGTTATCTTGTGTGTATCATTGAGCTGATACCCATATTATGCAATGTGGGTGCTTATGAGTATTTATAACATAAATAAAATTAATAGCCTGAGATGGCACCATTAATTTTATTGTCACTTTAGGATGTCTTCTTTCCAGAGCTATTTAAAAAAACAGCGAAAAATATTATTAAAAAAAAGATTTCAAAGTTGAAAATGTACCGATTTCGTGGAATGACCCCTTAACATATTGTAAGCTAAAAGTGCAGGTAAATGTATGTGTTATTTTACGTTCACAGATAATTGTTCAGCAAGAATATAGCACCGTAAAATGTTGTGTGTGCTGTCCTTTAAGGAAAAAATCACTGTTGGGAGTATTTCAAGTTATCGTAACTACCTGAGAAGTCCATCATTTGACATAACAGAACTCACATTTGAGGAATTCCTCCCTGGTTTCTGGTTCAGGGGCTGTAATGATCTGCCCGTTCACTATGGAAATCAAAACATGTCAGGTCCATTAACCATGTTTTTTAACAAATTTCTATTTACAAAACTATAAAACACACACACACACACACACACACACACACACAGACACACACACACTTATATGGAAAAGAATATCCAACATTACCCTGTTGCATTCTTACCATTTTCAGCAACTGTCTTCCATCCTTCTATGCAGAAACTCTCAAGTTGGTCCTTCAGCTGCATTACAGACATCTTGAAGTTCTGAAATGGTGGCTTCTGACTGAATTCTATCTTTAAATTATCATTGGGTTCCAGATCAGCACACAGAACCTGAGATGTCTGTTCAGAAATAGATGTGAATACATGGTGCTGAATGAAGCTGGGTGAAATACCAATGTACACTTAACCTGCAAAGTTGGTATTTAGATAAGTGAATGCAAGGGCGCTTTGCAAAAATATATTCACAATAATTGTTAAGTATTGATGGAAGCCCTGTCTATGTGTCTATACTTACTCGATGGGTCAAAATATCTGTTAATGAGTATATAATATAATGGACACCTTTAAATGTCCATAACTTCAAAACAAATAGTCAGACTGTTAAGTTACATATGTTAGTGGTGTTACTCGAAAGGTGTGATGTTAACCTGCACAAACTCGAAGTAGTCGTTGGAGTGTGAAAGCTTCACAAGATCAGCGTGCTTTCTGTCAAGTTTTTCAATCTCCTGTTCCAGTTCTTTCGAGACTTTCACGGCACGTTCCAGTTCAGCTTTTTCACGAGCTCTGATCAGCTCCGACGTCTCAGATCTCTTTTTCTCAATTAACTCGATGAGCTCAGTGAAGATCTTTTCACTGTCCTGCACTGCGGCGTGTGCAGAGCACTGTGAGGAGACGAAATGAGGACGAGGAGAAGCATTGTAAGGATTTTCTGTCTTTTCATTCGAAGGGCCCTATATTTTTTATTTATTTGTTTTTATCTTCTTGTCTTTTAAGTATAATAAAAAGTCCTAATCACTTTCACATTACCATTTTTTACCTACCAATTATTTAGTATTCAAAATGCTGTTACTACCAGCCTGTGCCTTTAAAATTTATGTACTGAAAGCTTTGTATCACCACAAAAGTACCTTTCTAAGACAAGAAATATGTTTGTTTCAGTTTCAGTTCTTCCAATCAGACAAACAATGGGACAAAGTGAAATAAATAAATATAATCCCCCCCACATCCTTACTCCCCATTTTTACTTTTACTTTCTTCAAGCAGCTGTACTTTTACTTTTGGTTCTTAAAATTAGCTTCAAATCATTTAGGCCAAAAGCCACGGGGTTGTTGACTGTAAAACATTTTGAACTTCAGCTTACATTCAAAGTTGAGTAGGTTGGGATACATTTTCAATGTATGTAGTGCTGACAGATTTATAATACTCACATTTAAAGACTCCATTCGTTCTTTCAGCTCCAGATTGTATTTCTCTCTCTTGTCACGCTTGTTCTTATATTTCATCTGTACATCATCAATGTGTTTCTGGTGATGGAAAAAAATCACATGATCATCTTAAGTGAGCATGCAATGAATTAAGTGTGCTCATGATCACAATTGCGTCAGATTGAATGTTGGACGTCCCTTGCTTTTCATGTCCGGTCCTGAACATTTAAAACATAGATATACTTACATAATCAAAATCAGAAAAAAAAATATTTTTCCCAAATTGCTTATCCTATGACTGCACAGGAACACAGAAACAAGAGTAATATAAAACACAAAGTCAAATTACAACATCCAAGTCGCAGGATGCTTGCCAATGACATAAAATTGTATTGAGCCACATAAAAAAATAACTTACGAGCAGAACTGTTAAAAACCTGTTGATGGTTTAAGCAAAACAATATAAAAATCACCAACCTTTTTCTTCAGCCATTCCTCTTGAATGGAGACTGTATTATGACCTTTGTGCTGATCCAGCAAGCACAGAGAGCAGATTATTTTTTCATCAGTGTGGCAGAACACTTCAAGAAGCTTGTCATGCCTTGGGCAGGTTTTGTCCTGGAGGTTTCTAAAGGGGGGGACGAGCTGGTGTTTCTTGAAGGCAGCACCGTCATAGTGAGGCTGAAGGTGAATGTCACAGTATGAGGCCAGACACGTCAGGCAGGTCTTCACAGCTTTGTTCTTCTCACCGACGCAGGAATCACACTCCACGTCTTCAGCTCCAGTGGAAAGGCAGTCCAAGCACTCAGAAAAAGACTTCTGTACCACTGTCTGCGGCAGATTCTTCACCATTTCCGCCAGCAAGTGGTTCCTTTGCAGTTCAGGTCTCGGACTGAAGGACTGTCTGCACTGGGGGCAGCGGTAGACTTCCTCCAGATCCCAAAAGCCATTGATACAGTTCAAGCAGAAACTGTGCCCACATGGAGTAGTCGCAGGATTATTCAGAAGCTGCAAACAGATCGAACAGTTAAACTGATCCTGAGCTACTGGAATACTGGCTTCTGCCATATTGCACTCCCTGCAGACTGCACTAACGCAGCACGGTGCTTTCAGTTTCGCTTTCTTAGAAATCTCGCTCATGCCTCGGCTAACATCCAAATAAATTGTGCAAGTACACATGAGGGGGTGTAAAGGGTGGAGCAAACAGAAACTACACTTAGCCTCGTAACATTGACCGATTTGGTATAAAAATATATATTATGAGTCATCTGATTGCAGCTGCCCCCCTGAGATTCACTCACATAAATGTGTTCTTCTCAGCTAGCTTGTTTGCTGAAAATCATTGTGCACATTTCCCTTACTTTTTAAAAAGAAATATTCCAGATTGTTATACCATGTCAGAATGATCTGGGTCTGGCTTTTCTTGTACAACCAGTGTGTAGCTGACAGGGTCTGTTACCACAGATTTGCTTTTGCTACATGGGACCATTGCACCCCTGCTTTTCAATAGTATACAGAGAATATCATCACAGCCTTGCTTCTGCCATCTTGCACTATTTACAGACTGAGAGAACACAGCACAAGTTTTGTTTCCTCAGAAATCAAGTTCATGTGTCACCCAGCAGCCAGAGAAATTCTGGAAGCATATATTGGGAGGAACAAACCAGAGCAAACCAGAAAATGTGAGGGGCTTCATTACTTTGATTGATTTCATGTAAAATGCACATTATTTATATATGCCTTCAAAAGCAAGAAAAAACTAATATAAAAGAGTAAATAGTAAAAATCCCATCATATGAAATGGGAAAGAAACATCAGCACATGGATTTAACTATTTTATTTGGGTGGGATGGGTTGAATTACCAAATTCAAGGAGCTCATTACTTCCAGTGAAGGGCAATGTTATTGCTTCAGCATACCAGGACATTTTGGTCAACGCCATGCTTCCAAATTTGTGGACACAGTGTGGGAAGACTCTTTTCTGATCAAGCATGACTGCCCCATTGCACAAAGCAAAGTCCTTACAGACATGAGTGGATGAGTTTAGTGTGGAAGAAATTGACTGACCCACTTAGAGGCCTGACCTCAACCCCATCCAACACCTTTAGAATGAACTGGAGTGAAGATTGCGAGCCTCGTCCAATGAATTCAAATTTCCAACATCCCAAAATCTCCCCACAGATACATGCAAAACAATAATAAACAAATGGAAGCTTTTATAGCAAATAGAAGCTGTTATAGCCAGAAAGTAGCTCCATATTAAAGTCTATGAATGTAAATGCAATTCCATTAAAGTCCCTGTTGGTGTAATGGTCAGGTTTTCCCATACTTATGTCCACATAGTGTATAAAAAAGAAATGTAAAACCCACAACAAATGCACACCTGCCATTTTTGACTTCTCCTTTTTTGGTGAGGTATTACAGACAAAATACAAAGTGAATGGACGTAATGTCAGTTTTTTGGTTCTAGGAGAAGATCTGTTTTAGCTTTGTGTGATCTGGTATATATTACCTACAGGGTGGGCCTTTTCATCATCGACTGCACCTGCCCCCCTTGAGGTCATTATTCACTTGGATGCTGAGCATTGTTGTGTAATGTTTCCCTCACTTTACATTTGTCATGTAAGTACTGTATGAGATATTCCTTCACTTGCATTTGAAGGTGCAGGTCTTGAGGTAGTTGTTGTAGCTCTGACAGAGATTGTCACCACAGCTTTTGCATGTGGTTGAGGGCAGAGGCATAGCACATGGTGGGGATGGGGGGGATTCAACATCCCCACTTTTGTTAAAATGTGATTCCACACCCCCACACTTTTGTCCGATTATATTGTATTAAAGTGATTAAATTGTATTTATAACTTGGCATCCCCATCTCAGAACACCCCCACTTTTGAAAAGCTTGATACGTCCCTGGTTGAGGGGATAATTGCAGCCCTGCCTTTAACAGAAGATATCATCAAAGCCCTGACTATGCCACAGTTCTGCTGCCCCTGAGGTCCCAGCATGCAGACACTGCAGAGTCTGCCTGTGGGCAACCCTCAGTTGTGTAGTGGTAAACCACCAGACACTGAATCAGAAGTTTGCCAGTCGAGTATTTTGTGGGGCAGTTGGTGGCCTGGTGGTTAGGGAGCCCCTGTTATCTGAAGGTTGTGTGTTTGAATCCCAGGATAGTCAGTGACACCTCTAATGGTGGTTTTCTACTGACTGGTACCAGCTCGTGTCGGTTCACATCTACTCACATTTTTGCTTTTCCATTACTAAATCTGGTACCTGGTACCATTCTTTTGGGGGGTTTCCACTGACTGGTACCAGCTCGGTTTAGTTCCGCTATACACTGTTCAGTTTCCACTACAACTGGTTGTGTTAGTGACCAAACATTCTGAGAAGCAGCACGAGCGGAGCGCTTTAAGCTGAGGCAGATGCCGGAGGAGAGAAAGTTGAAGCTGGGGTAGAGAATGTTTTATTCTGAGGTAAATGCCGAATGGCTTGTCTGGGTTCAGTCAACAACTCTGATGCAACAATAGCAACCACCAATCAGTAACCTCCAATATGTACGTGTCATCATTTAGTACCGGTGCCTCTTTCCCTGCTCTCAACATGAATTCTACTCACACATATCCAATGCCTCGCAAATGATCTTCACATCATAAATATGTCACAAACCAACATGATTTTAATACTGTTACCAATAAAATGAAACATTTCTTTTCAGCATAAATATACTATAAAATATAGAGACATGAAACATTTTCTTCTAATAATATTAATAATTTACATGCTGTGAATACGAGTATTATCAATTTACAGCAATAATATTGAAATATATTTTATTATTATTGTACAGAAAGTGTTTTTCAGTTTTAAATGAACCCCATTTGTACATTTGATTTTGAGAATGTTGTTCTTAATGAAAATAGCTTAACTTCTGCACTTGATCATGGATTTTGTTCAGTAACACTTCATATAATGGAGAATGTTAGTGTGGTTTGTCATTCTGTGGAGTAACACAGTTTAGCACTTGCAAGCACATTTACCCAAAACCCAGCATACAGAGGCTGAGTGAATGTGGTCTGAACTCTGTGTAATAGAGTCATTGTGTCCGAGACGCTGTAGAAGGACAGAATTCCCGCACTGTGATCAACATACACTCCTATTCTGGAGGACAACGGACCTGAGATCTTAGTTTGTATGTTATTATGCCAAAAAGACAGGGTGGAACTGCACTCCAGGCTCCACGACTGATTGTTGTGTCCAAACCAACATTCATTACCTTGCCCTTTCCGGGGGATTCCTTTATATGACACTGATATATACACCCATCCACCCCTGCTCCATTCCACCTCCCAGTAACAGCATCCAGACATGCTCTCCTTACACAGCACCTGTCCATACGCATCGAATCTTTCCGGACGGTTGGGGTACAGCGTAAGTCCCCCACTGCGTGTCACCTTCCTGTTGTTCTCCGACAGCCACAAGGTTTCATTCACTGTGTTGGGGTCCAAGGTCTGAAGACAAAAATCTGAAAAAATAAGATTAGATTAGTTTTTTGGTTTGAAAAACAATTGAAAAACTGTTTAGTTTATTTGCACTTACGCTGTAGAAAGTCCTCTCTAGTCTTTGGCTCATAGGGTGAAACCATCTGGACTGTGGCAACTATTGACATGTGAAGACAAAGTTATATTACAACAGTTATTTCTGGGAGTATTTATTTCTGTTTTGAGCAGAATGAATTAGAAAAGTAGAAAACATATCACATACATATACATACTATGTGCAAGATTTTTAAAAACCCATTTCCAATAGGTTAATTCTTGAATGGCGCCCTGGGCGTCCCCCACCTAGCCACCTCCCAGCCCCAAACAAAAAATCTTCCAGCACAAAAGGTCACTTTTGCTCAGATGAGTATAATAAACAATAAATATAATATTAATATTTTAAACTATATAAAAATACAATTATAAAATGAGGCTTGGTTTCAAAAAGAAGTAACAGAAATAAACAGAATCATATTGTAGCCTGCTGATCAAACCTAATAATCTAACCTAATTATTTCACTATAACCTTGTTGCTAAAAAAGGGTCAAGACTAAACAAGTTCACCTGGTGTGCAGTCTGGATTTATATTATTCTTGCTCATAATAAAAAAAAAAGCAATAATATGTACACCACAGTATTATTAATTGTTTTATTCTGTTGTATGACTGATTTAACGAATTGCATTTATATTGCACATTAGAGGTGCCACCCTTGCTAAGATGCTGCCATATAAAAGGGGTTGAGAAATGATCCAGATAAAAAGATAAACTACAGTCTGAAATGATGAACTACAATGTTCATCTCAGTATTTATGTATTATTTGTGCCATGACCAGATCAGATTCAATCTTTTTATCCTACATAAACGATTTAACATTTTCTGCTGACATTTGCACAAATAAATAAAAATAATACCATTACCTAGCATCAGGTGGATGCCATCTCTAGCACTGGGTAGATGTAACTACAAAATGTCTTATTGTGTGTCTTACAGGTCTGGACAGCAAGCAGAGTTTAATGTACTACAAATCTGTGAGTGGATTCTTCGGCAGAACATTTCAAGGTTGGACAGTTCCTCTCACCGTATGGATTGATTTTCTGGAATTCCTCCTTGCAGAATTTGTGTAAGTGGTCTTTGAGCTCTGACAGACATTTCCTCACTCCTTCAAATGAATGATGTTGATTGATATTCACCTTGACTGTGTCTTTACCTTTAGAGGCAGAATAGAGAGCCTGGAAGCTCTACAGGGACAAAAAGTTAGGCCAGGACATATCAGCATCTGTATCTAAGCAGTATCTGAATATGACAAACTGTTGTCTTTGATTAGGGTTGGAACATTGTGGGCATGTTACATCATGTTAAGAGTCACTAAGATTAGATGTTACATTAGAGTTTTGTAATTAAAAAAGTGACAGAGGACTGGATGATCAATTAGCATTCGCAAGGAGCCAGTGAGATGTACCTGGAGGAAATGGATGTGATCCTCTGTGTGTGAAAGCTGCTCCAGATCTGTTTGTTTCATCTTAAGGTCAGTGATCTCTTGCTCCAGCGTCTCTAGCAGGCCGTCAGCTCGATCCAGCTCAGTTTTCTCCTGAGTTCTGATCAGCTCTGTCACCTCAGAGCACTTTTTCTCAATGGAGAGCAGGAGCTCAGTGAAGATTCTCTCAGTTTCCTCAACTGCCGCCTGGGCAGAAAGCTGTTAGGAATGATGAAGATTTTAAAGACAAAAGTACTAATGTAGTATGTCTGTTTTATGGCATTTTAGATCATTGAAAATGAGCATTTAAAAGACTGATTCCAACTCATTATTGATACTCAGCTTGTCTGAATTCAGCACTGACATTGGGACATGGTCTTTCTACTTGTGTGCAATTCAATGTGTGCAGGCATCTATATTTGACATCAGAGTGTTCTCAATTTTCTCCTTTGTTTACAAGGCATTTAGTGCAATTTTGGCAAAAATAGTGCTTTTTGATCTGAACTTGGTTTTAACTTGGTCCATATGTATTTACATAAATGGACTCTCCCAATATATAGAAGAAAGGAGGGATTGGAATGTGCTACTGAGGTTCCTGATGCACCCAACACTCCTTCAGTTCATGGTAGCTGGTTGCCCAGTGGTTTGGGTGTTTGCCCTGCAGTCAGGAAGTTGTGGGTCCAAGTCCCAAAGACTGCTAACCACCTCTGAGGCACCCTAGAGCAAGGTACTACTCCCCATGTGCTGTGTTCATGGCTGCTGGTTGCTATACTTGGTGAATGGGTTAAATGAAGAGGAAGAATTTTGTGCTGTGGTGTTCACGTATGACACATCCATTTAACATTGTTCTTTTTCTAACTGCTTGTCCTGATCTGTGGCCCGAGACAGTTTAAGAGGTTCTGTCTTTTTAGCCATCAATGAATATCTCTATTTAAATTTGAAAACATTCAAATTATTTTATTTTAATTCTAACTGTATTTAAAAACTAGGTCAGTTTCAACAGTGGAACAACCACAAGGGGACCTGCAGAAAGGGGTGCGCTTTCATCACTTGATAGGTACCTTAGACCTGTAGCTCCTGAAGAAGCAAGCATTGGACATTGCATGAAAACCCTTGGGGTGAGAGGGAACTCATTTTAACATTCCACATTCTTCACAGGCCTATCAGCTCACTGATAACTCACTCACTCACCTTAAGATTGCTCACAGCCTGTTTGAGGTCCTGAACTTTTTTCTGTTTTTCTTGGATACTCTGCTGAGATTTCCTCTGCACTTCCTTCATCTGGATCTGTGTAACAGCCCAAAAAAATTACAAAATAGAGACGCTGATGAAATGTCCAGAAATGTCTTGCAACCACTTGAGTAATACACAGCAAGTAAACATCTCACTCATGCATTATACAAAGGGATTATTATGGGTGTTGGCTGCTGACACTGACTGGATGTTTATTTTTCGATCCATTCAATGACTATTTTTACTTATTGCCTCGGAAAGATTTTGCACCTCCTACCTGCTTTTCAGTTCTTTCTGCAGCAACAGATGCTACGTCATGGCCCTTGTGTCCAGATAACATGCACAAAGTGCAAATTATTTTTTGGTCTGTGCGACAGTAGACCTCAGTCAGCTTGTTATGGTGGGAGCAGAGTTTTCTTTGTAGATGTTTGCATGCCTGGACCAGCTTGTGCTTCTTGAGGGCAGGTGATTCGTAGTGAGGTTTGAGGTGAGCCTCACAGAAGGAAGCCAAACACACCAGGCAGGACTGGACGGCTTTGTCTTTGCTTTCGCAGCAGATGTCACACTCCACGTCTCCAGAGTTACTCTGAACAGGAGAAACACTTCTTACGTCTTTCCTCTTGATTTTGTCCACCACTTCAGCCATTACGTTATTTCTCCGCAGGACAGGTCTTGGCACGAAAGTCTCTCGGCACTGGGGGCAGCTGTAGACGCCTCTCTGGGTGCCATGGTCCCAGAAGTCATTAATGCACACCATGCAAAAACTATGTCCACAGGGAGTAGTCACCGGGTCCTTCAGCAGATCTAGGCAGATTGAACAGCTGAACTGAAGGTGATCTACTGAAATGCTACTGTCCTCTGCCATTCTACTCACTCACCTCAAACATAAACACACAGAACACAGGCTGAAACGTTCCTACTGAAATGAAAAACGGCTTCCTGGTTCTGCCCTCCTCAGTGTAGATAGGTGGAGCAAACCAGCATTCCAATATGATCACAATCATTACTTTGCACTGCTCCACCCTTTACAGTTAAACGTTTACAGCTGTTTTTTGTTGAACAATGTAATCGTTTGGTCACTTTTGCAACAAAGTAACAAACTTTTACTTCAACAAAAAGGACTCCATACTTTAGTATGACAGAATAGTAAAATGTCATCTAGATCTAGGATTGAGTCTCTCAGTCTCAGGGACCCAAGGCGGCATATTTTTGTCGTTCTTTCCCTATCCGATTTAACCCTGCAAAACACGGTTTGTTCAGTAGTCCTGGACATGGGAAAGTGCAAAACGGGACTGGAACACATGACCTAGGGTATAAAAATTTAACTAGATGAGCTGTCAGATTCCATGTCTCACAACGAATGTTACTATTGGTTTTCAATATGTAATATGCTTTGATGCGGTCAGAAACCACAAAAGAGAGTCTATATTTGACTACTAAAGCAACATTTTAAATGACATTAAATATATGGATACATGGATCCATAAAGCTGTTTACTGGGTTTTTAAACTATGTGATTCAAAAGTATAAAATTAGATTGTGTAATTATTTTTTGCCAGGAAAGATCAGGGGACAGTCCATAGCTTGGTATTGTCTCCCGTTTCTGGAATGAAACATGCTCAATTTTTCCATCAGCTAAGACATGTACCAGTACCAAATTTCAAAACACCAAACGTGGCTGCATGACTATAAGCAGGGAAAGTTATAGAAGACTTTCAGCTGTTAAAATACTCCTTTAATTGTATTTAAATCTCCTACAGAGCCAAATGTATATAAACCACAGAACATCTTAACATTGCTTCATATGAATCTATTTATTTGACATGTACAGATGAGAAATTGCTCCTACAAGCAAAGGCACTCAATTAGTCCATAAGCTTCCATCAATGGAAAATGATCACGGTGCGCATTGGAGAGTAATGGAAGAGATAATCATCAGGAATGGTTAAGACTAAAAGGATGGGTTGTTTGTTCAGAGGCTGCATTGCTGTAGCTTCTTGTCAGCCTGTTTCAAGGAGATCCAAGTGTTGAGCATGGAAGCACGCAGTTTCGCCCAGATCAGGTGGTCTGAAAGACCCAGGATTTGAGCAGCATGCTGGGCAGCAGCGTCTGGAGAGAGAACCATGGAACATCCAAGACCTAGGAGGAGGTGAGTGGTAAATGAGGGAGAGAAAAAAAAAAAGCTTTTTTTTTTTTTCCTTACATGGATATTGATTTAATCAGGTGCAATGTCTATAGTATTTATAATCTTAAATAATTTCTCAGTAAAGACCCTTCAATAATTTGCTGTATCTCCATTTCTCTCAGTAATATTAGTCCAGCTCAAATCAACCTAATGGTGAAGTAGTAGTAACCCCCATTAGTACATGGACTGTAGTATTGTTATTGAACAAGATGCCTATGACATAAGTGAGGTGTGCTTTCAGCGGAAGACAGTTTGTACATTGACACACTTTTGAGTACTCTTTAAATGGACACACCTGATCCTCATCAAGTTATTACAAAAGGCCTTCATGAGTTGGATTAGGTGTGGTGGGGCAGAGATAAATGAAACTATGCAGAGCTTGTAAACTAGGTTGTGGGTTGCTAGGAACAGGATTAAGAATCCTGAATACAAACACATTATCTGGTACAAATTGATCTGTAATATCTTCAAAATAAATCATAGAATTTCCCTCTATTAAATGAATAGATACAGAACAGTGGTTAAATCTACATATACCCACATACATACAGCTCATGAAAAATACAAATACTTACCACTAGGCATGCGTAGAGATGACCACACATCCTGAGCACCCCAGTCAGGTGTGATAGGGGGGCAGTTAATGACGGGATATGCAGTGTTCCCTGACATCACTGGGCCCAATCCATTACTCCGCCCAGCAACTGCTATAAAGATGGTCGGGACTCCATCACCTGGGGAGATTAAACAGTATAGATCATGATCCTGGGCTAATACACAGAAAAGATGGTTAAGTTTAAGTTTATACTAAGCACAACTTAATGTTAAACATTATATACTTGTATTAGACTCATCAGCTTAATGCAGAACTGAACGCCACAGGAAATCCTTCCTACCTGTGGCAATAAGACTGTACAACTCTTCCTCATTCTGTAGGTGATCTTTTTAGGATTAATATTAATGTCAATTGGTTTCTTCCTCGGATTGGGCAATATTACTCACATGCTTTTATTTACTCACCTGTATGTTATTGAATGTCTGTGTCATCCCCAAACACAAGCAAACTCTTTTTGCACATGGTATATACACTGTAACTACTAAAAGTGTTATTTTATCATAATAACATTATTTTACCATAGTTATATTGTTACTTTGTTAGTTTATCTGGTATATTTGCACAATTCTACTGTTCTGTTATTTTTTCTCCCTTATTGTGTATCTTTATTTACTCCTGTTCCTCTTGTTGCATTGAGGATTAAATAATATTCTCTTATCTACATTAATATTTATTGTATACAGCCAGGTTCACAAGGAAACAGTTAACTAGATGTGCATGTAAAAGAAAGCTTTACCCTCATATTCAGCTTTGATGCGCAGTGTCTCATCAGGGCCTTTATGTGCAGAGGTGACTCTTAGGTTACAGGGGATTCCGTACAAGCTGCAGGCTTTGCGGATCCTCTCACAGTGAGCCATGTCAGAAGTGGAGCCCATCAGCACAACAACCCTTCCACTCGACTGGGGCTCCAGAAGCAGCTAGACAAACAGAAACACACACAGTTATTCTAAACTCAAACTTGTCTGTGGTATGATATACAGCAGAGAATTAAAATACTAGTCTGCCACATCTTCCAGTTCAGCTCTTGATGCACTACTTGTGTTACACCACAAGGTGGAGCCATTGCACACCAAAATAAAAACCAATTTAGTTAAATAATAGAATATATATTAAATATATATGAACCTACCAACCCAAAAAACAAACGAACAAACAAACAAAAAACCCCACAATGTACAGTTCATGTTATTTTAAGGTATAAAACCCACAATTAAATTATTTCTAACACATCGTATTAAACCAAAAATCACTATGGAAACAAACATTTACCATAATTATATTTAGATAATACATTTAAAAAATACCTACACCATAAATCTTTGATTAGTTCTACCATTCAGATTTAAGTAAAAAAATTTAAATAGTCTTTAGTTCTAAAAAGTCTTTTTAAAAAAGGGAAAGGTTATGGGTGGGGGTTCACAGAGGGTGATGAGTTACCCAAGACAAACGATCCAGGTCACATTGGGCAAATTAGGCAATTTTAGCCTGATACAGGCTAATGTTTAACTTTACAGGCTTTGTAGTTTCAAGCTGCAAATGTGATCTACACATATTTTGTTAAGACAACCATTTCGACATTCTAGGTAAACTAGCTGGGTGATATTGCCCACACATCAATTGTGACTGTTAATGAAAGAAAGCGAAAAATGCAGTTCTGTATAGGATAGCCTTACCTTGACCCGCTCAGACACCCACTCAAAGTTTCTCTTCACCATCTGCATGGCCTCAGGCGTAACCTCTTTCAGGTCCCGGTAAACCTAAAGAAGTAGAGAAGACACCTAGTTCACAAGTCTGCAGCTAGCAACCGGCTGTCCTCTTGCCCAAATAATTTTTGGTAAACAAAGAGCGAATCACTTGCAAATTTAGCCCTGCGAACATTTACTCTGTTATCAACGTTTTGAAAACAAGTTTGGTCTTCTTGTTACTTAGTTCAAAATGTACTACTTTGAACGATCTACAATCTATCACTATATGAGGTACATTTTTTACTCTGTGTTTATTTTGTTTGTGTTGTTGCAGACAATCTCATACATAAACCTTTAAATCATATACAGGTTCCATGCTACATGCCTCTCTGAGCCCTCACCTTCCTGTGTGGATGTTTTATTTGCATAAAACTGAAAAATGTCTCAATTTTACAACTTAAGGGCAATGAGGAATTTACTGCAGTCAAAGCTTACCATGATATTTTACAAATGCTCACTGATGGAAGATGTGAGAGTCCACCACTAGGTGGCAATGGCACAAAGAGGGAAATAAGGCTTTGACTGTGACATGCGAACACTCAATTTTGGCGGTCACTTTGCACTCTCATATCGGATTCTTTATCCCCTAAAGAAGCGTCATCAGTCTGCATACGATAGCTGGAACAAATGCTTTAAAGTAAAAAGAAAGACTTGCCTGTTTATCCTGCTTATTGAAACATTGCCAGAAGGTTCGTCACATAGAAAAGTTGAATTGCGATGTGTACGCTATTTTTGTTCATATCTTATTTCATACTATACACTGCATGATTTAGTCA